>JAODAL010029247.1:0-51943 GCA_025379985.1 Phyllomedusa bahiana
GCGGGGTCGCTGGTGCTCCCATAGGTGGGAAAAACCCCTAGAAACATCCCACCGGGACCTGGTCTCGGTAGGGGGAAGCCAGGTGTTGTCGGTAAGCAACATTAGGTTGCTGACACTCATACGTATTTACGGCTTGATGTCCACCTTTAAATGGATTGGCTTTCCTGGTAACAGCTGCAGTTTGGGTGGGTGGACTGTTCCCACGTTCCGGTACCAGAGTTTTTCCAAGCCTATAAAAATCCTGCTTCTACAGTGTTCTGGGGACTGGACTTGCCACCTGGAAGTTGGAGCAGCAGAACTGAGGAGAGGCCTTTTTACAGTTGTGGTGACTGTCCCGAGGTGCATTGGTGGTACTGGGTGCTGAATCGAGACCACGTATAGAGGGGACTAATAGTGTGTTTAGTCAGTGGCCTGAGGGGCCTGAGGTTTTTTGGTTTGTTTGTATGTTTTCCTGAAACCTAAATTTAAAGCTGGGCTGAGGTAGTGTTAAACGAAGCCTGGTGTTCAAGTGCCAATTCCCTTACCAAAGCGGCCGATCCCGAGCTAACCCAACCCCCGGGATGGTCCAAGATGGCGGCCAAAAAGAAAAGTGAAGGTTTCAAAGTGTTCATTTCCCCTGCAGTGCCACCGTAGGAAAAATGAAGCACGACACAGTGACCTTTCATATCAATGTGTTGTCACTGTTATAGCAGGGACAGGACGGGTCCTCCAAATCAAGGAGATTCTTTGTAACCACCATTTATACCTGACCTAGAGATAAGAATCATGAACAGGACCATCCTATATATAATCAAAATTTTTCCTAACAGGAGGAATTGAAAATGGGTCTTTTGAAAACAGGACAAACTCTTTAACCCACCTACAATTTAGTTGAATAAATTTTCAGGTGCTACTAGATGCCAGAAGTAAGCATGGAACTGGCCATATATAAAATTGCATCTAACATATCAAATCCAAAACAGGCCGGGTTATTATTTATGGTCCGGCTAACAATACCCCATACTTCCCAAGTTCGCCTCTTTCAGAACAACACTACCTTATTTTAACCCAAACCGGCTTTTCTCCTCAAGTATCCCTCTTTTTGACAGGAACTACTAAAATTCCGAGATCAAGTGTCCACTCCTATATTTGGGGCAATCAAGGCATCTTTTCTTATAGAATTAGTAAATGCTTTATTTTTATGTTATAAAGGCAATGGTAATGTTTCTTTGTCTTCAGATAATCCTAATTTATTCCTGGGCATTGACAAAGAGAATCCAAAATTAGGGAGAGGGAATCCATGTGTCAGATACCTTCTCCTCCAGCCCTTCACTTGTCGTAATCTAGTGTTTAATTTCTTTCCTTAAAGGCAGTATGTCAGCAATATATTTTCTACTAATTAAAATGAGATAAGCCTACAAAAAAATGGGCAACCAATATTGAAACCATAAGGTAAATAACAAACAAATACCCAAAAACAGCCTTATGGAAAAATCAATCTTTATTACACCAAATAATACAAAACAATAAAAAGTGAAAAAAAACCTAACAAAAAAATAAAATATACACAAACCACCCAACAGAAAAAGGCTACTACTCTCCACCATCTATGAGTAAATAACGCCTTTGGGGTTTGGCTCTTCTCCACACGTGGGTAGCTGGTTGGCTAAGTATGTTTTATATCGCATTAGTTCTTATATGCTTGTACTTCTTTGCCTAAATGTATTTTCTTCAGCTTATTTATTCATAGATGGTGGAGAGTAGTAGCCTTTTTCTGTTGGGTGGTTTGTGTATATTTTATTTTTTTGTTAGGTTTTTTGTTTCACTGTTATTGTTTTTTATTATTTGGTGTAATAAAGATTGATTTTTTCTTTTCCCCATAGAACTCTATGAAAAAGTAGCTCGTGCTTTGATTGGCTAAGCTGGACGAGCCCCGCCGCTTCAAAACCAATCAGCTCGTTTCTGCCCTTTTTACTGTATTTTGAAACTCTCCACGCCTTTGGGAAAATGATTGGTCAATTTTCTCCATAGGATTAATTGGGACATTGTCGCTCCTTTCTGATTGGGTCAATTCTCCTCCATAGGTTATAATGGGACATTGTCGCTCCTATTCTGATTGGCTGGTTTATGCCGACCCAAAGAGAATAGCTTAAACAATTTGAATTACTGTATTTCCCGGCAATTCTCTCTATTGCAATTCCCTATGTAGCGCCGGTCTCGGCGACAAACGCGTTGTTCGGGTATTTAACTGCTTTATTTGTAAAGAAGGGTTCGGCTCTTTATCTGATAATGTTTTACATTTAATAAAAATGATTTTTTTATTAATACTTCATGCCGCACGGCGCTGAGCGCCGAGATTTCAGAGCGCCCATCTCTCCATAGACTATATGGGAGAAGTAGCTCGCGCTCTGATTGGCTGGGATAGCCAAGTCCGCTAGCTCAGCCAATCAGCTCTTTTCTGTCTTTTTACTGTATTTTAAATTATCCCCCGTGGATTCTGATTGGTCTAAACTTCTCCATAGACTAGAACGGGTCGCTCCTATTCTGATTGGTCAATAATTCTCCATAGGTTTTAATGGGTCTCTGTCGCTCCTATTCTGATTGGCTGAGCTAGCCGAGCACCCCGCTAGCTCAGCCAATCACTCTTTTTCAGCATTTTAACAGTATTTTGAACTGTCCCACCGTGGATTCTGATTGGTCTAAACTTCTCCATAGGCTAGAATGGGTCTCTGTCGCTCCTATTCTGATTGGCTGAGCTAGCCAAGTCCCCGGTAGCTTAACCAATCAGCTCTTTTCAGCATTTTTACTGTATTTTGAAACTATCCGCCGTGGATTCTGATTGGTCTAAACGTCCCCATAGGTTTTAATGGTTCACTGTCGCTCCTATTCTGATTGGCCGGTTTATGCCGACCAATCAGAATAGCTTTCGGAATTTGAATTACTGTATTTCCCGGCAATTTCTAATATCCTAATTCTTGTATTTTTTATTTTTTAGGTTTCAGCTCTTTTCCTGAGAATGTTTTCCGCCTTTATAAAGGCGATTTTTGATTCATACTCCGCACCGACATGTGGAATGATTTCTCGCTGTTCCAGCCTGTCTCGCATCGGAACTGTTTTTCGGCGCAGTCCCGCACAGCGCCTAAGTCCCGCACTGCGCCCATCTCCCCGCACTGTGCCCCACACACACTGGCGAGGCGCAGGGAACTTTTCCCCGCATGTACGAGCGCACCGCCTCGGACGGCGAATCTTTGGCGCAGCACCGCACTGCGCCTCGGTCCCCGCACTGCTCCCCACACACTGGCGAGGCGCGGCGGACTTTTCCATGCATGTATGAACGCACTACCTCCGGCGCCGAATCATAGGCGCAGCCCCGCACTGCGCCTAACACACTGGCGAGGCGCGGCGGACTTTACATGCTATGTATGAGTGCGCCCCGGCCCCGACATAAATCAGGCGCAGATTCCGCTGGGAAACTGGCGGAAAGGTGCGCCCCGACCCGGCGAGATTCATACATGTCGCCCACAGTCAGTATGCAGATGTATCTAAAAGCCTCTTCTAGCTTACACAAATGAGATCTAGACAAGAATGTGGAACTTGATATACTTCTAAATATAAAGAAACTACTTACTAATTAAAGGTCTAACTCCGCTCATTGGTTGACTATCCAGGGATTACTACACAACTGATATGGGGAACCATGGTAGCCAATGGTTATTTTTTCTTTTTTCTGATGAACAAAATAACAGCTCTGTAAATCCCATATATAAGTATTTCTACTTAAAGGGGATGTATCGCTTCATCAGTTCGGCTGTTCTCTTGTAGCTTGATTTTCTCAGATCCTGAAATACAGGAGCATTTCTTCCCCTCCCAGCTGGGTGTTTCTTAACTGAAGGGGGCTGACATCATCCTCCCCCTTCACTGTTCATGCTCGCTCCCAAGTCCGTGTGTTCAACCCCCCCCCCCCTTCCCTCCACATGTCACTGTGTCGTTCCTCTCCTTATTTTGTAAGAGCTGTTTACCACAGGCCTGCATTCAGTCTAGACAGTCTTCTATGACTCAGAGCACTGATCTCTTCTCCTCTCACAGCGGTAGGTTTGTTACAGTTGAATCCAGTCTTCTATGAACTCCTCCAGAGCGGCACAGATCCGTCTCCCTTCTATGCAGGAGCATTAGGCACCGAGGCACAATTCTGCTGTTTTCTGATTATAGAAGCAGCTGCAGTGTCACTGAGGAGCTGGTGGCCATGCATAGTGAAATGTTGCTGGCCCCTTACATGCAGGAGTATTAGGCACCGAGGCACAATTATGATTGTAAAAGCAGCTGCAGTGTCAATGAGGAGCTGGTGGCTGTACAGAGTGAAATTTTTGCCGGCCCCTTATTCTGAGTGAGAGAGGCAGGAATGCGCGCTCCCGTGAATACGACCGGGGGCCAAACAGAATGTAAATTAGTAGAGCCGTCAGCCAATGAAATGAAAGGAGGAGGGATCTGACCAGCACTGGAGAACAGTGTTTATGGAAAACGAAGATAAGGCAGACTGTGAAAACACAATTTTCGTGTATTTAATGCTCAAATCTACAATTATCAGCCAGAAGAGTCATTGAAAGAGTCAGTTTTTTTTTTCAAACATATGAGGCTAGCCCCGCCCACCTCAACTGATAAACCTATTACTTTGAATAGGTAGAAACATGTGACTGTCAGTGGGCGGGGCTACCTTCGGGGGGGCATGGCTAACACCTGCTCATGAATAAGATTTGAGGGGTAAATGCTCGAAAAACTACAGCATCTTACAGAATAAGGGACACAGCGCTGGAAACAGCAGGTATGACACTAGCTTGTGTTGCCCTCAGCCAGGGAGGCATAAACTATGTGACAGGTTCTCTTTAAGGCCATGTTCACACGGCTTAAAACGGGCCGTATTTCGGTCCGTAATTACGCGCCGAAGTGCGCAAATTATGGGCTGAAAACGGCCCAGTCATTACGGTAATCCACAGTTCTCATAGAGAACTATGGATTACGTCTCCTCTCCCTGCTCGGCGAATCCGCCGGGCGGGGAGATAAGTGACATGTGAATTACCAGCGGCTTATATGCGCGCTGGTAATGCAAGTCAATGGGCCGGCGAAGTGCCGCTCCCCGCTCACTCCCCCGCTCCCGCCCCCGTCCACACGGCGTAATTGCGGGGCGTAATTATGTCCCGCAGTTAAGCCGTGTGAACATAGCCTAAGAATCAATAAAAAAAATACTGGAAGTGATATGGGAAAATAAAAAGAACATAACCAAAAATTCCTTAATTCCTAAAAAATGTGTTTACATAAAAACATGAGTTAAATCATAAGTCCTTTTTTGATGACACATTCCCTTCAAACAGATGTTTTTGAAGCTCCACGGCCATGAACTAGGCAACATACAGATATGGGAATAGACATACAAAGCCTATATAGTAAGAATGTGTAGTAGGCACTTCAGTGGCATATATTCTAGTGCTGGGTCTACTTTCTTTGTGTACCCCCTGCTTTCTCTATGTCTTGGCTTTTCTATTTCTGTCTCCCTATTTTCTGCTCTTCCTCTGATCCCAGCCAGTCTGTGACTGTTATAGACTGTGGCATGAGGCAGTTCATTAGAGAGGTGAGAGCAGATGGGTGAGGCTCCGCTCAGGAAGATTAATCATTCTCACCGACACTAAATAGAAGCAGGTTTTGTAGTAAACACAATCTCTCCCTCTCATGAGAGACCGATCCAACCTGTCACATCCACTCTCCCTGATCCACACAATTAACACTTTACATGGGCTGCCGTCTGCGGGGGGCCAGAGCCAGTAGTGGGAGGAGGTTTATGCGATAGATTTTATTGGGGGGGGGATTTTTCTTTATAAAGAGCTTTCGTCTTCCTTGTCCTCAATTATATGCTATTTTAATGCACTGACGTTATGAAAAGCAATCATTGCCTAGGCTCCTTTCTTAAAATTAAGGAATTAATCAAGGGAAAAAAAAATTTTTCATAAGAAAACTAGGAAAAGCCTAAGAGGCAGCAGTAATGCAAAAGGGTAAAAGATGGGGCACGGCTCCCATGAGGGATTATTTAAAGGAACGGAGTTAGTCCGAAAACCACAGAAGTCATCAAATTAACGCCAATTTTTCTTTTTCGGGCTTTTTTTTTTTCCCCCAAGAAATTTGATAAAATGGGGTTGGGGAAATTTAAGATTTTTTCCCCTAGATAAAATTAAATTTACGTCTTTCTAGTATAGATGACTTTGAAACAGGGGGGAGGATCTGGATTTAAAAGTTTGGGCCCCCATATAGAACTTTTTAAAAAAAACAATTCTTTTTTCCACCAAGGGAGGGGACAAAAGGAGATCCTGGGTCTGCAAGCGAGGGTTCGGATACATTTTTTGTCTTGTCTGTGGCCTTTTTGCTTTTAAAGCAGGCTTAAATTTATCACCAGGGCTGTCTTGGTATTGAGGATATGTACGGTATGTGCCAAATTAGAAATTATGAAATTCAAATAATAACTATTTATATTTTTTAGGGAAAGACTCTTTAAAAAACTATTTTTCTATAGTCAACTTTTAAGCAAAAATGCTCTGTGTGTGGGATTTTCAAAATTTCTATTTTTTCAAAAGCCTCTAGTTATTTTCCCCGGGACATTAGCAAAAGGGGGTCGTACATGGGGGTTCACATTCAATGGGCTTTGCCCCCTACTGTCCCATTTTGCTCCAATTAAAAACCGAGGGAGGTTCACCAAAGAAGCCCTGAATATTGTTGAAAAACTCCCATTAGGTTTAAAACCCAATCGGGAACCCAAAAAAAATTCCCTCACCCCTTTTGACAAAGGGTTTTTTTTGGGATTACTTGCTGGAATTTATCTCTTCTTGTAACCCACGGTCGTTTGTGAAACATTTTCCCTTTATGTTTTTGGGGGAAAGGGGGGGTTGTACTTTTTTCCCTTTGTTCTGGTGAACCTTTTGGGGATTATTTTTTTTCCTTTTTTGAAACCCAGGGGGTCTTTCAAAACATTTTCCTTTACCTCCCCCTTTTGAAGTGATCGGGGTTTTTATGAAGGGGCCCCGATCTAACCAGGGTTACATGGGGGGGGCGGAAACCATAGGGATTTATTTAGGGTTTGGGTCGGGCGGGTTTCCCGGGACAGGGAACCCCCTAATCGGGGTGAGCACCCTGGAGGTTTTTTCCAGGAAAAGGGTTTCATTTGGGGACTTTGGGGGCCTAACAGGGTCATGTGTCACTGGTCCCAATTCTATATCTTTTGGTTTTGGCTGTAGATGTTGAGAGGCAGTTGTTTTATTGGAATTTTATTTTAAAAGCATATTAAGTAAAAGTTATGTTTTAAAGACCATTTCCTCTTTTTTGTATTATTACTTTGGTGGTCAAGAGGTTCTATTGTGAGCCACCACGTCATTTGTGTGTGTTTTTTTCTGACTTTTTTTGAAAATCATCTCTGTTTTCCGATATGCACATTTCAACGTGGCACTCCATTCTCCTGAACGGATCAGCAAACATATTGGGGGGAATAGCAGAAATTTCACGGCTGTCAGCACATACCTCATTGTGGAAGCTCCATTTATTAAGAAGCACATTGCACGTTGTTTCGTTGATATTGCTTTATTCTAGCGAGAGTTATTACAGAATGTTCAAGGACTCTTTTGGTGTTTTTCCCCTTTTTAAATTTTTTTTAAAACCCTTTAAAGGGACCCCCCCACCGTTTTTTGGAAATTTCGGGCTTTTTCAGGTTTTTCGTCTGAAACGTTGTTTTGGCTTTTTGTTTGGCAGACATCCAGGTTTGCGGCTTTTGGGCCCCCCCGCAGTGCGCAGAGAAAGAGCTGTGTTTTCATAGCCCTGTTGCCCAAAGTGCACCCTTTTCCTGAAAGGTGCCGGGGGCGGGGAAAACCTTTCCCCCTCCCGCGCTTAAAACCCTTTGATTGCCACAGCCCATTGATTGAAGCATAATCAAAAGAGTTTTTCCCCCTCCCTCTGTGGGGTTGGGGGAAATGACTGCCCAGTCACCTGGGAGTAGCCCCAGGTTTGTCGGGTTTTTAAGAACCCCAGAATTTAGGGCAGACTGTGGGGCGGGCCCTGATTGCTGCCTGTTTTCAAACGACCCCAGATTATAATGTTTTTTGCTTTTAGTGTTGAGCGATTTTTTGGGGCCATCGCCCAGGGGGGTCGTAGTGCCACCCATCGAAAGAATTTGGGATGGTCGAATTGATTAGATTATAAAGGGGATAAACCATTAAAGTTATGGGGGGGGACCCCAAAAAAACCCCCCTTTTTCCTTTTTACCCCCAAAAACAGGGGGGGAAAAAGCTGGTTTTTTTAAAATTTCCACAACAGTCCAAAAGGGGAAAAGGTTGCACATCTTGGCAACACACTTAGGTTAAAAAACCCCCCACAAAAAAAAAATTCCCCAGACCTTTCCCCATACCCCTGTCTTGTACCCAGCGGGCCCCTTTTAAAACCTGCATAAACCCAAAATTAAAAAGTCCCAAGAAGGCAGTATTTTTTTTGAAACCTTCATTTTACTTAAACTGGCATTGAATACCCCTGCCCTTTGGAACGCAGCATTCCCCCCAAACCTGCATGACCCCCAGATTTAAAAAGTCCCGGGAAAAAAGGAGTTTTAAACCACCATTTTAGTTTAACTGGACATAGATATCATTTGTCCTGGGCCACAAAAGACCCCCAAAAACCGGGCATGCCCCCCAGTTTTTAAAAAAAGGGGTTCCCGGGAAAAAGGAGTCTTTAAAAACCCCCAAAATTTTTATTTTTTCACGGGGCCCTTGGGAAATACCCCTTCCGGGGGCCACAAAATTAAACCCCCCAAAAATTTTTGATGACCCCCCTTTAAAAAAAGTCCCGGGAAAAAAAGGAGTTTTTTCAACCACCATTTTAGTTTCAGGGAAACATAGACTACCCCCGGTCCGGGGCCCACAGAATGACCCCCCAAACCGCAGGGCCCCCCCCAGTTTTTAAAAAGTGCCGGGAAAAAGGATTTTCCTTTCCCCAACCCCCCCCCTTTTTTTATTTTTAAACGGGAAATTATATGTCCTGTTGGGGAGCGTTCCCCCTCCGTTAAAGTGCGGCCCAATTGGGGTTTCACTTGGAAATACGGGTGGTTAACGCTCCTGTTACACCCGGGTTTCCCCTTTTTCTTGGCATTCTTTTCTCTTTTTACCCCAACATGCTGGGGAAAAATTTGGGCCCCTGTACTTTGTTCTCTGCCCGTGCCCCATAATCCAGGGTACTTGAAAAAACCTTTACTTTTGGGGTCAATTTTTCCCCTTACCCCCCTTGTACAATTCGGGGAAAGGAAATTTTTTTTTCCCCAAAGCAAATTTTGTACATGCGGGTTTTTTTTAGTAGTTTAATTTTTAGAAAAACCTTTTTTAAAAAATAGGAGGGAAAAATCCCCCCAATGTTTTTTTTTGTTTTCTTTTTTGAATTATATTAAAGGGGTTTGGGTCTAAATACGGGTTTGATAGCTATGTTAAAGATCTTAAAAAAATAAAGTCATTTTGCAATATTTTTTGCCCATTAACAGTTTTCCAACCTATTCCTTTTTCTGACCCCCCAACCCACCTTTGAGCCACTTTGACAATTTTTGAAGAACAAAGGGTCTGTTAGAAAACAAAAATTTTTTAAAATGGGGACCTGTAGTTTTTGCTGCATTTAAAAACCCGCATGCCCCAAAAAATTTTTAAAAAAAGGGAAATTCTCAGCCACTGAAAAAAAATTGTGAGGGGGAAATGCCATTTAGAAGCCTTTTTTTCTTTTTCCCAAAAGGGGACCATGATTTTTGCTTTTAATCTCACAGCAACATGCCCCCAAAAAATTATTTTTATGGAAATTTTTCAGCCCTTATTAAAAATTTTTGGGGGGAAAAAAATGCCCCCTTAAAAAAGCCCCAATTTTTGTTCAAAAAGGGCCATTTAAATTAAAAGTGTATCTCACAGAAAAATGAAACCTTTAAAAACCATTGGGCAATGCGAAAACTTTTTTAAATAAAGTTTAGGAAAAGGAATACGGTGTTGTCATGAAAACCTTTTGGGGGTCTTTTTTGTCTCCCCACAGCAAAAACCAAACAAAATGAACTGTTTTGGGAAAAGTGAATAAAAAAATTTACAGTAAGAAATGATCCCTTTTTAAAAAAAATTTTTTTTTAAAAGGCCATTTCTGGGTTTGGGGAGGAAAAATGAAGTAGGACCCGGGAACTTTAAACGGGGGGACCCCGGGGAATTTTGGGGGCCCCAAATCATTCCCGAGATCCATCCTGAAATTTACTTGATGAAAAGTCAAACGATCCCCATTAAAGTGGAAAGCCCGGGGGCCCTTTGTCTGTAAAAGACTCCTCCAGGGTGTGCTGGGAAAGGGTTTTCAGATTTTTGCGGCCCGGCAATGGGCAGGACAACACCCTCTAATTGGGGTTGGGGGAGCGAGTCGGGCCATTCGGCCCTTTTGGATTTCCCCGAAGTCTTTGGGGGGCCCGGGAAAACATACCCAAAAAAAACGGTGTTGGGGACGCAGATGTTTGGGCCCCATGGTTTTAAGCTGGTTCTGTGTTGGGTTTGGGTGTGTTTCCCTGCATTGCATGCATTTGGTGAGGGGGGGTAAATAAAAGGGTTTTCCAGAGGGGACCATTTGGCCCTTTTGTTTCCTTGGGCCCGCTGCTGCCGCTACGGGTACTTTTGGAAATCTGCTCTGTCACGTCGGGTGATGTTGTTCCACCGTGACATTTTAAAAACGTTTAAGCAGACGCAAAAGATGGGCTCCCGTTGATTCCCCTCAGAAAGGTCTCCATTTTTCCCGCCCTTTTACTCTTTATTTTTTGGGGGGGTGGGAAGGGGAAAGGGGCTGAGTTTTGTTTTTTTTAAAAACCCGGGGGTCCCGGAGGGGGGCCAACCCCGTAAATGTTGTTAAATTTTTTTTTGGCCTTTAAAGCGAGGAAACATGTTGGGGGAAATGGAAACATCCAAACACTAAAGTGAGAGATGGGAGCCTTTTATTTTTCCCCAAACCTTGGGGTTTGAGGGGCACTAGCAAAAATGAAACTTTACTTTATCTTTTTTCCTCCGCCCCCAAAAATTTGCGCCCAACCTCTTTCCAAGGCAGGGACGTCGGTTTAAAGTCGGTGTCTGGAATACCCCTCCCCTCCTCCCCCCTCCCGGGTGCCTCCGGGCACAGCTTCAACCCCAGCCCTGGGGGGGGGAACCCCTTGGGCCCGAGATGGGTGCACCCTGGAGTGAGCGGGAAACTTGACTAGCCCTGGACCCCGAAACCCCTGCCCAATTAAGGACCAAAAGAAAAATTTTGAAACTGTGGGCCTTTTTGGATTTTACGGAGAAAAAAAAGGCTTTCCCTGTCCACATCTGTGTCCGTCTCCTCCTCTTTTGCTTTGGGTGGATCGGGTTTTTTAAAAGTGTCAAGATCGTTTTCCCGAACTAAGATCTCCCACAATGCTCATGCTTTACAAGGGGATTTTTTCGCACGGGGCCATTTTGGTGGCTTCTTCAAAAATGGCAAGGATGGGGCAGACCTTTTCCCCCGCTCCCCTCTCGGGGGCTAAAAACCCCCCGGGGCCCCAACCCCGTTGTAGGGCCCTGTTTTCATTCGTACGCGTATGGCCCTTTCGCTGCTGCCACAATTTGTGGAGGGATGTGGAGGGTGGAAAATTTCCCGCGTGTTGCCAAAATCAAACAATGGGCGGTTGCGGGGGGGGCCGAGTGACGCTTGCCAAGGGAGCCCCCGGGGGGGGCGAAGCAGGGTGGGCGAAACGGCGGAAGTGCCCAATTAGATTGAGCCTTCCTCCCGCAGGCAGTCCAGACCCGGGGGGAAAATCTTTAGGGAAATTTTTGGACGAAAAGGTTTTATGACATGTGAGGCAAGGAATTTTGCTCCAGCCTAAAGATCTTAAGGGCGGGGCCCGCAGATTTCGCCCCGTTATCGGGACACCCAAAATTGCCTGGCACAAGGTTCCCTTTCACCCAAACCAGCGCTCGGGGGCCGGTTTTTGGAGGGGCCGGCACAGGGTTTCCGACCTGTGTTGGGGGCGGCCCCAAAAACAGATTTAAAATTTTCAAACAAAAGGGGCCCGGTTTCTCTGGCTTTGTGATGACCCAGAGGACCTTTTGGGGGGGAAAGGGAAAAACCCGCCCCATCCCTGGGGGTTTTTGAAAAGCCCTGCGCCCAGCCCGAGAGCCCCCGTCACCCCCATAGACATCCCCCCAGCTCAACCAGTGAGCTTTCACAAAAAATTTTAAACGGCCTTGGCCGTGCATTTCTAGTCCCTGTGTTCGGTGGGGCGGTGGACTTTTTTCCGGGCCCCAGATGCAGACCCAAAACGCTTTTAAATTTTAGATGGGCAGTGGCTGGCCGGGCAAAGGGGGGCTTTTCTAGCAAAGAAATGCCTTTCTCGGAAATTTGTATTGGGGGGGAGGCAAAGGGGCCCTGCGTGGGGAAAAAAAATCTGGGTCCACCCGACGGAAAGGCAACTTTTTCCCAAAGGCCCCAAAAACCTGGCAATGTTTTTTGCTCCCAAAAACCCGGAAGTAGAAGGGTGGCTGTAGGGCTGGCCGCAGTACGGCGTGCAGGGTCGCCAAAAATGGCGGAAGGAGAAGGGGGTTTGGGGTGGGTTTGGTGGTGCTGGGGTATCGGGCGCGGTGGGGGCTGAAGGGAGGCTGATCCCTGATCATGACTCTGAGGGGAAAATGGGCAGCTGAGGAACGCTTGGATGTGGCGGAGGAGGAAAGGGGGAAAGGGGAGGGCAGGGGGTGTGGGCAGTGGGTTTTTTAGGCCCGGCGGTCGGTCTGGCCTTTTTTTTGGGCCCAAATGTTGCCCCATTTAACTTTATGTTTTGTGCATGTGACAACATTTGGGGGGTTTGGGGGTGATTAACCCCCCAAGGTTCTTGCCCCTTTCTTTTGCGTTTCGGCAAAGGCGGCATTGAAATCGCTGGGTGAATCAGAGGGTTGCTAAAGAAGGCCCCGGCCCCGGGGGGAGGTCCCGGACCTTTTTTTACGGCGATAACGGGGGAGGGGGTTTTCGCTGGGCCGTGGTGGCGGAATTATATCAGCGGACCCTTTTGCGACCGCCCTATCCCCTTTTTTAGGCTGGGAACCCTACCCCGCACTACCCCCCTCATTTCCCCTGTCCCGTGATGAAGCGGCCCCGCAAGCAAATTCTGCTGAAAAGACCACGGGTTGGGGTCCGCAATGGCGGGATATCATAAACAACACAGGGACTTCGTCGTCCTGAAAATTTGGGGATCCAGGAGTGGGGCTTCAAGGGAAGAGGGACTGCAAGGCATTGCCGGGCCCCCGGGGTTCTCGGCTTCCTTCTCCTCCCTTTATGGGAATTTAGTTAAATGGGCGTCAGAGCAGAGAAAATCACCTCTTTGGGGCCCCTTTATCCCTTTTGGGAAAAGCCTTTGACCAACCGCATTTTTCATCAAAGGGGGTCTTTAGAAAATGGATTTTCCACAGTGGGGGGTACACGGGGTTTGACTTTTGGGGGACTTCATTTTTGGGGGCGGATGTGATGATGCTGATGAAAGGACAATTTTTGGCCCTGGACCTTTTGGGGGGGACGAGGAGGTAAGATTGCTGGGTGGGAGGTTGCATAACCACTGAAGGACAGATTGGCGACGCCTTTTTCGTTACTGAGATTCACAGGGGGCCCCGACCCAGCGATGACAGGCCCCCCCCCCCCCCCCCCCCCCGGTCCTGCAACCCACGGGTCCGCCCGGGGATGCGTGTTGTCGGGCCCGAACTGGAAGGGGGCACCTTCTTTGTACCTTACCCCCATGTCCTACCCCCCTCTTTTTCTCGCTTACCACCTGCTTTCGCTCCATGTTCAGAAATATAAAAATTTGAGAAGCTATGGAAGAGTTTTGGAAAGTCTCTTATTAAAAGACGGCAAATCACAGCTATTCTCAAATCACTCAAATCAAAACAAAATTGCTGTATTCACATTTAACTGCAAAGTAGATCTATCAACAAAGCTGGCCTGCGCCAAAGTGAAAAAACACGTATCTTAAATGTATTAGGATAATACAAGGTATTTTTGGCACCTTTAAATTCACCTATGGTGACTACAAAATTGCTGTATTCACATTTAAGTGCAAGGTGCCTCAATGAACAAAGCTGTAGTGCGCCAAAGTCAAAAAACATGTATCTGAAATTTATTCGGATAATACAAAGTATTTTTGGCACCTATCAACCTGTGCTGACTGCAAAATTGTTGGATTCTAATTTAACTGCACGGTGGATATATCAACAAAGGTAGAATGGGCAAAATTGAAAATGAACACCTATCTGAAATGTATACTGATAATTAAAGTGGAGTTTTGCACCTTACAAAGAGATCTGCAGTTACTAGAAAAGATGTGTATCCTAATATAAGTTCAGGCTGCCCAATATTCAGGAAATATTTCAATAGAAAACTGGTAATAATAATGCTATTGCAGTGCAATGTCTACACTAAGTCTTGGTGAACTTTATCCAGTATTCTTTATAGAGCTTGTCTGTGTTCGCCCGCGGGCCCCCCCCGCTACCCCACGTGACTTTACAGCGGTAGATGCTCCATTAAAATTCTCTACCTAACTACATAAAATCTTCCAATCTCTAATCTAACTAAGTTGTAAGGATCACAGCTAACAGTAGAGCTTTCTCTGTGAAGAAATAGAATAATTTCGCTGAGCTGTTTGGACACAGGCAGAGCGCACGTCCTACTGCTATGAGACGCTGAGAGACACTGAGGCTGAAAAGGAAGGGCTGTTCTATGTAAAACGAGGTCATGTGATTTTTCCAGCCAATCGCAACCATACACATCCCAGTCATGACGTCGCACACACATCTCACCCTGCTCTATTCTGTAAGCTGATTTGCTGGCCGCCAAAATGACAGGAAGCGCTGAAAATGGTTCGATCTTAATAGATGATGCAAAGATTTTAACCTAAATTATCGCTTTATCTAAAAATTTCGATCAACATAAAAACTGTGCAAATTTCAACTTTGTCGATAATAATCGCTCAACACTTATTAGCATATATGAATATGCTAATAAATTACTAAGTGTAAAGAAAAAAAAAAAAGTAAAACATTTTTCCCTTCATGGGATTTAAAAAAAAGAAAAAAAACCATAAAAAGTGTAGAAAAAAATAAATAAAATAAATAATAAAATAAAAATAAATATTTAATAAAAATAATTGTGCATAAATTATACAAAAAATCCTACACATATTAGGTATCCACATGACCGTAATAACCTGTAAAATTAATCTAACAAGTTAAGTGTGAAATGTGAATGGTTTACAGAAAAAATTGGACATTAATTTCTCAAAAAAACACAAAAACAAGGCCATACTCACAGCTCCAAGGCTGGACTGAAACTGAACCCAGTGAAGAGTCAACACTGGCCCCTATGCTACTTAGGAAAGATAAACAGGTGCAGCTGATTGCTGAGCTACCAATAGGGGAACAATTTCCTAAGTAGCATAGGGGCCAGTGTTGCCTCTCCAATGGGTTCAGTTTCAGTTCAGCCTTTGAGCTGTGAATATGGCCTTGTTTTTGTGAAATGTGAATGGTGTAAAAAAAATTTAAAAAGTTCTGCAATAATAATTGAACATAAACTATTCCCCCAAAAAGTAAAACTTTTCCCTAATAAAACAAGACCTCATACAACTGCATCATTGAAAAATAAAAAAGTTATGACTGTTGAAATGCAAGGAGGCAAAAACTAAAAAAATTTGCTGGTCTGTAAGTACTTTTCTGGTGTTCGGCTTAAGGGGTTAAAGCCTATCCTGTCAAAGTAGACTCTCTGGTAATATGATTTGCGCATATTTGAATTGTGTCAACTACACTTCCTTATTAATTTTTACTTTACGGAGGGATAAATTAATTGATAACAACACTCCTTTTCTATGAAAGATACAAACAAGTTTGTAATTAGGCCACTTAGACCCCCTGAGAGTCACACAACCAGCCATAAGAAGAAGATAATTAACAATGAATGACAAGGAAAGTCCTTGGAACTATGAACATCTGCTCACAGCAAGAATTTACCCCCAGCTATAGGCCCGGATTGCAGGGGCCATCGATTCATTGAAGTTCAAAGACATACCCCTCCACCAGACCACAAAATCCAGCCAAACCATCAAATAAAAAAAGCAAAAATATAAGATATAGATACTCATGATAAACTCAGCAAACGTAAAGGGTTTATACCACAATAGATATATATTACTTATCTACAGTCTAGATTATAGCTGTCTGATGGCTGTGGGTTTCACCCCTGAATCCTCAAAATCAATAAAATGAGAGCCTCGAGTATAGCACTCAGCTGATCAGCGAAGCAGTACACATAGTAAGGAAGAACGAAGACTGGGGGAATTGGGGCTCCATTGTTAGTAATTAAAGGAGTCCCAACGTAGGGACCCCCGGTGATCAGCCATTTATCACCTGTCCTCCAAATAGGTGATAGATGCCTTTCATGAGAATATCCCTTTAACAAAAAGAATTTCAATAATCTTTCCATTGACAATACTCTCAGTCATATCCCTCTGCTGCCACCTAAGAAATCCCTGGTAAAGGAAAAAAGGCAGAAAATACTAAGATTGCTATGATGTCCTCTGTACTACTGAGAGGTTTTGCCCCCACCTACCAATGGCTATCCACAATATCCCTGCTTCTTCCCGTACCGCCTACTTCCCGTACAGTATGCTGCTATCACTTGATCCTTTTCACCTTATTTTGTCATCCAGGCTCCTCCTGACTGTTGCAGCCTGTTCTGGATACATTGCTCTTCGTCTCTATACTCTCCTGTTGCCCTATCTAATACAAGTATAGGTAACATTTCCTTTTTCTGCCTCTTTATTGTGTCTTATCTTATGTCTATTTTACTGCAATTGGAGCTTTGTTCCTGGTACACCCGCACAGAAACAGAATCAAAGGGTAAAATGCTGGCTGCCTGCTGCAACTACCAGAGAAAATTCAAGCACATGCTGCTACAATTTACAACTGTAATAAGATTTTTTTAATTTTATAGTATACCGACACTTTATGATCAGTGGGACCCCTACCAATCCTGAGAATGAAGGGGCCACAGTTCTGTTTTACAGCTGCATCTTCTTCCCTGTCTTTCTTGCACAGTGGTGCCTTAATGTTATATCCACTTCATTCTAAAGAGCAATCAGGGGTCCGGAGGTCTGACCTCCACTGAACATAAAGTAATGGCTAGCGTTGATCAAACTGTTCTAGAAAAGTTAAGTTCTAGTAGAAGTTCTTGAATTTTTAGAACTCGAACCGAACTGAACATTTTACTGTTCGTTCGAGTAAAGTTCTAGCTCAACACACTATTTTCAGTTTCATTTTCAGTGGCTTTCTGCACTTTTGGTGGCCATCCAATCACCTTTCTGCACTTTTGGCAGCCATCCAATCAGTGCAGAGCACAGAGAGGTGTCAAAAACATAATCGCTGAGTTGTAGGGCTCTCACTGGCTGCTACAATCACATGACCATGTTATATATATTTCACTGTATTGCCTTGTGAATGCCATTTTCAGCTCACTTTCTGTACTGTACAGACTGCTCTTCGTTAGATAGCATTTTCCTCTCCATAGACAGCAATAGTTAGGGAGTTTGGTATTGCTGGCTGCATCTTTCCCACACTCAGAAGCTGTTATTTGATGACATTTGCAGGCTCACATAACGCCTAACTCTCATGTACATGGATATATATTATACAGAGTGCTTGGATTTGCTAAATCATACTCAGTGCCCAAATTTTTCCAGTTTTGGAGGTTCAGTAATTGTAAAACACACCGTCTCCAAATCTCCTATGTGTCACAGGGACTTTTGGACCCCCTCAGGATGTAGGGCCCCGTAGCAGCTGCTATCGAAGCACCTCCTATACCTACGCCTCTGCTTGCAAGCTGTCCTCATCTTTTCAGTTAGCCATTGAAAGGAATGAAGTATTTTAGCCTCTCAATTTTTTTCTGCCACTCTTAAATCCAAATTTTCTTCATTAAGTTCCACGTATCCAGTTTACTGTTATGGATGGTAAGTATAGCTTCTCCTCACCTATATAGGTATAAAAATTAACTAGAACATCTTCTCCCATTGACTTTAATGGGTTTCAAGTTCGAGTTCGAATAGAACCTCAAACTGAACTCACTAAAGTTCGAGGTTCTAATCAAGCTAGAACTTTTTACTCTTCGCTCATCACTAGTAATAGCATATTCTTATAATAAGCTCTGATTTTATAAGATGGGAACTTAAATTAAAGGGATCTCTAATGAACCAAAACAGATTCTCAAATGTGTTTTTTTTCCTGCCAATTTGGGCTTTTCCTTTGCTGAGTGTAGCCGCCCTTCTCTGCAGCCAAACAGTAGCTCTTCTTGTTTTAAAGCTGTTGTCCTCTTGTAAAACTACAACCCCCAGTATCCTTTGCAGTGCTTTGTTAATCTTCTTTTCTCTTAACTTCAATCACAGTTCACACTCTCTGTATCCTCACTCATGTTAAAAGCCTTGAGAGGCAGAACTGAAGGCTGGCCAGAAAAAATAGACAAACTTTTTTGGTCACCTGATCTCCTGGGCTCCACACAGAGCTGTTTCCTATGTGTCAAGACAGCTAGAACTACTGAGCTTTCTGTCATCAAACAGCTCATGTATAATGTTCAGAAAACCCACAGAGAAGTGAATTAAAAGTATATTACAAAGGTGCCTAAATTTGGGACAGATATTATTATTTTCTTTTTACTGGACAGCACTTCTAACAGTAAAACAATATGCGGTATATTCCTAAATGCCTACTAATTGTAGCTGAACTAAACTAAAGTTTAGTTCTAAAATTTTGGATCTACGTGTATCTAAAAAAGTAGAGGTCCAGCTGTGATAATAACATTTTTAAGAAATGAATCAGTACAGAGTGTCGGACCTCATAGTGACAAGATGTTCAGACCCGGACATTCACCTTAAAGTTATCCTCATAAATTAGTATAAATACTAACTATGTGAGTCCCAGCAAGCCTGGTCATCTTGTAACTTTCTCTTGACAAGAATACCTAGTAAGCCTGGGGACAAGAGATATGGTAATTAATACAATATGATTTCTACCTACCTATGTAACTCCCGCCTTGATGATCTATCTGGAAAGAATTATAAAGCACTCAAATATAACACTATCAAAATTTAGCCCTCTAATTTGGAATTGTCAAAGACAAGGCAATATGATAAACAGTGTTTGCCACATTTAACTCAAGATACAGTATCTGCTTCTGCAAATCTTTCCTATATAGACTAAATGTTTGTATATTTCATATTGTATGTATATACACATACATGGGCATAACTATAGCCACAGCAGCCATAGCCAAGGGCTCCAGAGGTTGATGGGGCCCAGTAAGGTAGAAAAACATTGTATCTTTTTGTGGTTTTCTGCTATCAAGCACTAATATGTGGGTTCTCTGATATAGAGTTATTATTATACCTTATATTTATATCTTGCTACTTAAAGGGGTTGTCTCGTTACAAAGAATTGTTTTCAAAATGTAGGAAACACTAAGGGCGAAATGTATGATTCTCGCCACGTCGGAGCGCACGTTTCCGCTAGTTTTCCGGCGGAATTTGCGCCTCATATATGTCGGTGCCGAGGTGCGCTCATACATGCGGTTTAAAGTTCGCCGCACCTCGCCAGTGTGTGAGGCGCAGTGCGGGACTTAGGCACAGTACGGGACTGCGCCTAACATGTATTCCTATTTGAGACAGGCTGGAAAACAGCAAAAAATCATTAAGGATGTCCATGCGGAGTATGAATAAAAAAATCGCCTATAAAGGCGTCAAACATTCTCTGAAAAAGAGCTCAAACCTACTAAAAAAATACATAAATAAAATCACTTTCCAAAAATCAAGAACGGCGCTACATCGGGAATATGGATATTGAAAATTGCCGGGAAATACAGTAATTCAAATTCTGTAAGCGCTTCTCATTGGTCGACATAAACCAGCCAATCAGAATAGGAGCGACAGGGACCCATTATAACCTATGGAGAAGAATTGACCAATCAAAATCAAAGGCGGGACAGTTCAAAATACAGTAAAAAGGCAGAAAAGAGCTGATTGGTTGAGCTAGCGGGGGCTTGGTTAGCTCAGCCAATCAGAATAGGAGCGACAGAGACCCATTAAAACCTATGGAGAAGAATTGACCAATCAAAATCAAAGGCGGGACAGTTCAAAATACAGTAAAAAGGCAGAAAAGAGCTGATTGGTTGAGCTAGCGGGGGCTTGGCTATCTCGGCCAATCAGAGCGCGAGTTACTTGTCCCATTGTAGTCTATGGAGAGATCGGGGCAATGAAATCGCAGCTCTCAGCGCCGTGCGGCATGGAGTATGAGTAAAAAAATCATTTTTATTAAGTGTAAAATATTCTCAGAAAAAGAGCTGAAACCTTCTATAAACATATTAATAAAATCACTAACAACGCGTTTGTCGCCGAGACCGACGCTACATCAGGAATTGGGATATTCGAAATTGCCGGGAAATACAGTAATTCAAATTCTGTAAGCGTTTCTCATTGGTCGGCATAAACCAACCAATCAGAATAGGAGCGACAGTGGACCATTCTAACCTATGGAGGACTATTGACCAATCAGAATAGGAGCGACAGGGACCCATTATAACCTATGGAGAAATATTGACCAATCATATTCAAAGGCGGGACAGTTCAAATTACAGTAAAAAGGCAGAAAAGAGCTGATTGGTTGAACTAGCGGGGGCTTGGCTATCCCAGCCAATCAGAGCTCGAGCTATTTCTCCCATTGTAGTCTATGGAGAGATCGGCGCAATGCAATCTCGGGGCTCAGCGCCGTGCGGCATGGAGTATGAATAAAAAAATCATTTTTATAAAGTTCAAAACATTATCAGATAAAAAGCTGAAACCTTCTATAAACATAAATCAGTTAAATCCCTAACAACGCGTTATTATTACTCATACTCCATGCCGCACGGCGCTGAGAGCTGCGATTTCATTGCCCCGATCTCTCCATAGACTACAATGGGACAAGTAACTCGCGCTCTGATTGGCCGAAATAGCCAAGCCCCCGCTAGCTCAACCAATCAGCTCTTTTCTGCCTTTTTACTGTATTTTGAACTGTCCCGCCTTTGATTTTGATTGGTCAATTCTTCTCCATAGGTTTTAATGGGTCTCTGTCGCTCCTATTCTGATTGGCTGAGCTAACCAAGCCCCCGCTAGCTCAACCAATCAGCTCTTTTCTGCCTTTTTACTGTATTTTGAACTGTCCCGCCTTTGATTTTGATTGGTCAATAGTTCTCCATAGGTTATAATGGTTCACTGTCGCTCCTATTGTGATTGGCTGGTTTATGCCGACCAATGAGAATAGCTTTCAGAATTTGAATTACTGTATTTCCCGGCAATTTCCAATATCCTAATTCCTGATATTGCGGCGTTCTAGATTTTTGGAAAGTGATTTTTTTTTAATTATTTTTAATTTTTGAGGTTTGATCTTTTTTTGAGAATTTTTACCCTTTATAAAGGGGATTTTTTGGGAAACATATCCATGCTGCACGGAGGGAGCGCCGAGATTTCTTTTTAAAAATAATAATAAAATTTTTTTCCATAGCGCCAAATATTCCACAGCAATTTACAAATTCAAGGGGAAACATACAGTCTTTCACATTTAAAAGTATTACAAATGGGAAACAGGGGGTGAGGGCCCCGTGGAGACTTACAATCTATGGGTGTATGGGTAAAAAAAACGGTAAGAATGCCAAGTTTTACAATGTCCGGCCCTGTTTCATAAATAGGGGGGTTTACATGAAAAAATGGGTTAACCTCCACCCAGCTGTACACTATATACTGATAAGGCCTGTGATGCCCAAGTGCAGGGGGGACAGATGTGTGTGATGCATTAGGGATCTTGGGGGGGCCAAACCGAGAAAGTATTTTCAGGGCCCCCTTAAAACTGTGAGGGTTGGAATGTGCCTGGGTCGCCCGCTAGCAAAATTTCCCAAAAATTGGGGCCGCACGTGTGAAATCTTGTAGGCGGCATGGGAGGTTCGGATGATTGAGGAATTTATTTCTAAATTCATCAGCAAAAGGGGAGAGCACGGGAAGGGCGGTAGACAGAAAATTTGGGGGGAAAAAAAGGGGGGAGCAGCGCTGTGAGAGTTTTATGGTGAAAGTGCTGGGGTTTATACTGTATCCTGTACTGGAGGGGCCCAACCATGCAGTGACTGCCCACGGGGTAGAGGCATAAAGTATAGGGGGCGGGGAGAGAAAGACAAGCCGGGAGCTGCTTTCGGGGACAGATTGGAGGGGGGAGATTTTGGAAGAGAGGGAGACCGATAAGCAAGGAGTTGCAGTAGTCAAAAACGAGAAAAAATTAAGACCATTTAATGAGAGTTTGAGTCGTTTCCACAGTGAGAAATGGACGGGTTTTAGAGATAAATTTTTGAGGGGCAGGTGACAGGGGGGGCAAGGGATTGGGTATAAAGGGGGGAAGGTTTAGATCAGAATCCCAAAAAACCCCAGACAGGGGGGCCCGTTTCCTAGGAGAAAAAGGGGGTTTCCACCTTTCAGAAAAAGGAATAGCAGAGAGATACGGATTAGGGGGAAGTAGACCAGGTTCCAGGAGTTTAGAGTGAAGGGGGGTTAAGGGGTGGTCGGGATTACAGCCAGGACGGGTCCAGAGAGGGGGTTTTTTTGTAAAGGATTTTTGATGGCGTGTTTTAAGGAAGATGGAAAAACCCAAATGGGGGAGAGAGAGGTTACAGATAGCAGTAAGGTTTTTTTTGAGGACAGCTGGAGAAATAGACCCGGACGGGGGGATGGAATGGGGTTTAGTAGAGCAGGTGGTGGGCGAGCAGAAGGGGAAGCCCCGGACAAAATTTTTCCTCTTTTTCCCCCGGGGGCAAAAAGGGGTGCGGTTTTAAATTAAAGGACGTGGGGGGGAGGGACAGGATGGGTATCTATTAAGGGGCGGGATATGTTTAGCCGGGTATTTTCAATTTTTTCTTTTAAGGGAGGGGGCCAGGGTCTTCCCGCACGAGGTCAGTGACCGGGGCCTGCGCTTTAGGCCTTTGGGGGGAGTGGAAGGTGTTTAAAAAAGGCGTTTTGGGGTTGTTTGGGTAGGTGGAGATGAGGGAGGTGAAATTTTTTTTGTTTGGCGCAGTGGGAAAGGGGAAATTTTTGATAAGTCCTGGGGCATGAATTTTTTAGTGGGGGAAAGTCTGCAGGTTTGCTTTGACTTTTTCCAAAAGCCATCACACAAAATAAAAACGTGTAGAAAAAAGAGTTGAGGTGTGGGGCCAAGGCTGGGTGGGGACTCTTTGGGGGTGCGGTGTGTGAGTGGGTGCCAACAAAGTCCAGGGGGGGTTGTTCTTTTGGATCTTCTATGTTTTTTCCCCAAATTTCCTTCTCCCCCTTTTACTTTCGCCTCCGGGGGGCTTTTTGACCCGAATCAACCCGGTCTAAAATGTTGGAGCCCCGCCAACCTGATTGCCCCCGCACTTTGCCGACTCGCGATGTACATGCCTCGGTTTTTCGAGCGCGCCGCGTCCTCCCCCCAAACCCACACCGCGCCCACACCACGCCCATTGCCCGCCCCTTCACTAGGCGCAGCGAAAGGGGCGAACGCTGCCCCTAACATCGCATCCCTGGTCCGACAGGGATTCGGCCGGTGAGGCCAGGAACACCAGAAATCGGGCGAAAACCCCCGTTTCTACTGCGCCCTAAATAAGATGTTTTTCCAAATATATTGCTTTTTTTATCTTTTTTTTTAAGGACTACAAGTGTTTTTATCACCTTCCTGGTTTTTTTGGTTCCCCAAGTGATGACGTTTATATGCTCTTCCCCCCTGTTTGTTCTATCTGATACAGGGGTGAGGTCATCACACAAAGGGTTTCAGCCAATGAGATCATTGTTTATTGATTTTTCAGAAAGAAACAGTAATTTTTTTAATTGTGCTTTGATAAACTCCATACTTTTCAAATAGCTTCTGAGCTAATCTAGACAATTACAGACTGAAAAACGGAGTTGAATACACAGAGTGAATACACAGAGTCAATCTAATTTCAACACTTGACCAGAAGTACAGAGCATCTTATGAAACTTTGAGGTGAGACAACCTCTTTAAGCTATTGATTCAGTTTCCAGTCATTGGGTGGTGGGGGCCCATCTTACTTTACTATGGGGCCCTATGAGTTATAGTTATGCCTCTGTACACATATGTACCCTAGCCTATTTTAATTGGAATAATTTAGGTAATTATTATATGTGAAGATTTTATCCGCGTTATGGCAAGAATCACAAGTTCAAAGTGTTTTCTATGGGACCTAATGACCTCTGAATTCATACATAGGAATAAAAGTTTTGTTTCTTGCAGATTGTCTACTAATTCCAAAGAAAAGAATGGTGTCATATTCCACTGGATGCAGTATTACGAAAACATATTTGGAATATATCTACTACCAACTAGATGAATGGCCAGTACCCAGAAACCTCTGACTGATTCAAAACCACATGGAAAAAAGAGGTAATGTATAAAATATAACTTTTATTACTAATAACTTAAAAAATATACCCCACTAACAACCCTCTCTGGAACTACCAGGGCGATACTGTACAATGAATAACAGTCCCTACCCTAAAGTGCAAGATGATCGCCCCGATAAAGGAGTTCAATAGTTCAGAGAGACTCTCTGAACTATTGAATGTGGCCGATGCTGCAATGCCCTGACAGGACTAGAGATGACATAGAGGTGTCTATAATCACTACACCTTGAAACAGTGGGGTGGTTAATCTACATATCGGTAAGGTATATTACTTTTACCTAAGGTATTGAGATTTTTTGGATATGACCACCTCTTACTTTCTGGGATGATTATATCATCCTTGTTCTCTTTTTCCCTAGTTGGTATTGTCATTTTATCAGGTATCTTGGATTAAGCACAGTTTACCTGTAGTATATTTTTTGACAATTATTTTTGAGCACCTTTGGTCTGAATTCCTGCATTTTGGTCCCCTGAGGTGACCAGGTATAATAATTTTTGCAGGCTGGTCGAGGCATGTTGGGAACAGACTAGAGGATCATATTTGTTAATTTTCCTAGGGACAGGTTTCGGGCAAGAGCGTCCTTTATCAGCGCGATCATCTTGCACTTTAGGGTATTTAATACTATTTATTATACAGTATTGCCCTGGTAGTTCCAGAGAGTTGTTAGTGGGATATATTTTTTAAGTTCTTATTTATAAAAGTTATATTTTAGACATAACCTCTTTTTTCCATGTGAAAACATATTTAGGAACATCTTCTATACCTGAGAAGGTCTTCTTAATAGGGTAGTAGATGGTTTCGTAGACTGCCTCCAAGTTTAAGGCATTACAATAATCATCAGAGAAAAAAATAGGCAAGTAAAATAAATCCTTCCCTTTAGCACCCCATTAGGCATAGTGATTATGATTACTATTCATCACGTTGCCGTGTTAATGCACTTTTACACAGCCATACATTCAATTCTATCCTCAAATGTATTTAACCAGCCTTTTACAGCATAGTATTCCACAATGTGTCTGAATACAATCCATTATTGATCTTTTTGTGGAAATCTGCAAGGAATGGACAAGAAGCTTAAGATTTAAAGGGGTTATGCAGCTTTTTAAAATCTATTGGCTATGCTGTTAAAACTGATGGTTTTCCCTACCCATCAGCTGAAGGGATATGGCACTTATGCAAGCACTGCAGCCTCTTCAATGCTGTTATTGGTTGAGTCTAGTTTATACTTTACAAGCACTATGCTTTAGGTAGTGGGTTTGCAAGGTACTGAATGTTGTCCTGTTGTTGACAGTAGCGGTACGGCCAGTTTCACAGAATGTCAGTTAATCAGTAGGTATTTAGGATTGTGAGTCGAAGCCAGAGAACCCTAAGGAAATTTACAAGCGAACAAGAGAAGACTATATAAACTGCCCTTTGTCACATTCAATACCAGGACCCTAATACTGCAAGACAATAGTGCTAACCACTGCCCGTATATGCCTGCTAAATATTTATATCAGATTTACTAGCCCACTGCCTAATTCTGTTATTAAGAAAATTATTCGTTGGCAAATCTGTACAAAAAACATTAATGTTAAATGGAGAATAAAAAAATTACCAAATCCAAAGACTTTTTTGATTAGATCGGCTGTTCCAAACAGATGCTGTACATATCCAGAAAAAATTGAGAGCAATTGTGTCCATAAAAATGACAGTGTTTAATTGAATACATAACAATAAAAATAAAAGCACAGGTAAAGGTATGAAGGAATCACCAACAAAAACGGTCAGGCATGGGAGCAAATGGTACTCCCAATGAAAAAGATAGTAAGTATAATCAATAATGTAATACACATATATATAAAGACAGGTAACAAGTGATTGTCCTTATTTTATCCCATAGTAAATGTATCATCCCGTTTTCAACCTAACAATAACGAGTCAATATAAAATAAACCAACCCATACTTAGCTCCACCAGCCTGACACCCCAATGTGCGTTTCATGTATAACTGCTTCTTCAGTGTTTAAAGAGGCTGCTATATGTGAAACACGTCGGGGTGTCAGGCTGCTGGAGCTAAGTATGGGTTGTTTTATTATATATTGACTCGCTTAGCCCACTATTAGGTTGGGAATGTGATAATACATTTACTATGGGATAAAATGAGACCCATCAGTTGTTACTAGAGATGAGCGAGCAGTAAAAAGTTCTAGTTCGATTAGACCCTCGAACTTTAGTGTGATCGGTTCGAGGTTCTATTCGAACTAGAACTCGAACTTGGACCCTATTAAAGTCAATGGGAGAAGATGTTCTAGTTGTCATTACCATCCATAACAGTAAACTGGATACGTGAAACAACTTAGTGAACAAAATTTTGCTCTAAGAGTGACAGAAAAAAATTGAGAGGCTAAAATACTTAATTACTTTCAATGGCTAACAGAAAAGATGAGGACAGCTTGCAAGCAGGGGCATAGCTATAGGAGGTGCAGTGGTAGCAGCTGCTACGGGGCCCTGCATCCTGAGGGGGCCCAAAAGCCCCTTTGACACATATGAGATTTGGAGACGGTGTGTTATACAATTACTGAAGCTCCAAAACGGCAAAAACTGAACTTTTGGACACGGAGTTTGATTTAGCAAATCCATGTATATGAGAGTTAGGTGTTATGTGAGCCTGCAAATGTCACCAAATAACAGCTTCTGGGTGTGGGAAAGATGCAGCCAGCAATACCAAACTCCTTAACTATTGATGTATATGGAGAGGAAAATGCTATCTAACTAACTAAGAGCAATCTGTAAAGTACAGAGAGTGAGCTGGAAATACAAGGCAATACAGTGAAATATATATAACATGATCGTGTGATTTTAGCAGCCAATGAGAGCCCTACTCCTCAGAAATGACATTTTTGACACTTCTCTGTGCTCTGCACTGATTGGATGGCCACCAAAAGTGCAGAAAGCCACTGAAAATGAAACTGAAAATGGCGTGTCGAACTAGAACTAGAATTTTACTCAAACGAACAGGAAAATGTTTGGTTCGAGTTCTAAAAATTCAATAAGTTCTACTTAACTTTTCTAAAACAGTTTGATCAACATTACTTGTTACCTATCTGTAAGTATATGCCTATTACATAATTGATTATACACATCTGTTTCATTGGCATTACCATATGCGCCTATGTCTGACCATTTTTTTGGTGATTCAATCTTTACCTGTGCTTTTATTTTTATTGTTATATATTCAAAAAATAAATATTAGTATTAGAGGGGGAGTATACCCTTGGAGTCATATATATGATTATGTGGTGACTAGCCTTATGAGTATATACGGACTTGCCTTGAATGTATTCCTAAACAGATACAGAATTAACCTATGTTGTATCCCCTTTCAGTTGCCCTAAAGCAGACAGGTCACATTGAAAACGTAAATTCCAGTGTGCAAGCAATACAGTGTAAAGCAAGAAATCCTGAGTAAATTGATAGATTTAGTTTTATTAGAAAATTAACATTTAAACTTGTCATCTGTTCATTTAAATCCCTCCCTATTCAGTCTTACTAGTCCAGTGGGCAGTCCTACACAGCGGCAGCAGTCTTTGCATACATGCTAATATAAGAATGGACCGCCCACTGGAATCATAAGCCCAGAATAAGGAGAGAATTAAATGAATTGATGTCAAGTTATACTGGAACTTTTCTAAAAATAGTAGTTTAATAAAAGTAGTTTAATAAAACTTAGTAGTGGTACCTTCAGCCACATGCTTTTTAGAATTTTATAGACTATATCACTGTAAAATGTAAACTTTTCTATATGTTACAGTATCTGAAAATGTTTTAAACCAAAATCCTTATCCTTTAAACAATTGGACAGTAGAAAATCTTTCTTGTAGTACTTTAATGTCCAATATAAGGGATTCAGCTTGAAAGGGATTCTCTCATTTCATTGGTTAGCTTTAAACATCTTAGGCAACTGTAAATAAAGACTATTACCAAATACATTGCTGTTTTGATTTTGCTTCTCTTCAGTTAGAACAGATCTAATCTCCTGCTTTTGCACACAAGCTTCCTTCAGTTATCACTCACCTCTCTCTTCCCTAACAGGCAGGTTCAGCAGCTGGGATGGTGATGTCATTCCTTGCTGTTTCTTTTCTTAAAGACTGTAGTTTGTTTACATTACTGAGAAGCTTTAACCCTTTAGGACTCTGTAGCCTTGTGCCCTACAGTTTACAAACCTTCAACACTCGTGTCACTCTATCAGGATCAGCTAGAAATAGCAGAGCTGATATGTCAATCACTGCTGTAGAACCACCCACAGCCTAATAAGTAAATGTGAGCCTGAAGCAGGCTGTGGTTCTGTAAAACAACAAGGTAAGAAAATCCTGTTAAGCAATTTTAGGAAGCCCGTGAAATTCCAGAAACACATCGAAAAAAATGTAAGCCCTTCTTATCATTGCTTAGGTAAACAAAGTTAGAGCAGGGTTGGTGAAAGCCCTCTGTTGAGTAAAGGTGAGTTCACACAGCAGACTTTTTTTATCAGAAAAATCCGAGATGATACCTCAGATTTCTGCTGAGGATTTTTACTCAACAAAGGCGGTATTTGTATTTGATTTGGATACAGATTAGCCCCATTTCAAAGTCAATGGGGCTAACTTATGCTATTCCTCCTGGATTGAGATCCAACAATGATCCTGTCATGATCATGCCCGGCAGACCCCCAGTTCTGGACTCTAGTCGCCGACCACGGCCGTTGTGACGTAAACCGTGGTTTATGATATAACGCGTTGTATTTATCTTACTGTGTGAACTCGGTTCTCCTTCTCTACTTGCTTAATTGATTCCTGGCCAACACCTGTGGCCAGGAATCCTCCAGCACTCTTTTAGTTAATCTGTTCCTTGCTGATTGACGGTTTCGTAACCCAATCTGGTTTTGTGTTTGTTCCACCTAACACATCTATTCTGTTTTCCCTGGTTCCCTATTTAAGGATTCCTTTGCCTCTCAGCTTTGCCTGCTATACTGGTCTTCTTGTTGCCTGTAGCTAGTCTTCTTCCTTGCCCATTACTGTTATCTGACTTTTGGCTTTGCTTCTGACTTCTCTTCTGCCTCCCGTTTTGTACTACGTCTCCTGGCTGTTACCTATCTGGCTCGGCTTACGTTTATTCTTCTGTCTTCCGATTTTGTACCACGTCTCCCGACAGTTGCCGAATTTGCTTGTCTGACCTCCCGTTTTGTGTTCTGTGTCTGTTTGTCTGTGTACTGTGTCTACACTTATTTAGTGTAGCTCTTAGTCTTCAGGTTGGGGACCACCTTTTACGGAGTCGGGTTCCCCAAAAGGCAGGGACAGCGGTTGGGACCAGTCTCATGGCCTCACTCTGTCTATGTCTGCTTGTGTGCCCCTGACTGGTCCCTGACAGATCCACTCAAGAAAAGTGTTTATCCCTTTTCTTTTCTACCATGGATTTGAAATCTGTGATGTGGAGAATCTGTGCTGTAGTTTACTGTGTGAACTACAGCGCAGACGGGCCACTCAAGTGAATGGCCGTCGGAATACATGAGGAATCTACCATGAATCCGTGCTGGATTCCTTGTTAAAACTCGTTGTGTGAGCTTACCCTTGCTATCAAATAATGGTTGACTTTTTAAAACTTGTTTCCAGATCATTTAAAGAGTACTTATTTGCAGGAGGGGATAAAACTTACGCATTTAACCAATATTTCTCAGTTCCCCAGCATTGTTTTTTAGACATTGATGAATAATGATTTCTTCACAGCATCCTTTTGAGGTGGCCAGTCACTCCCTGCAACACCACTACAGAAGAACAACTCTACCATCTAGCTCAGTTTTTTCTGTGACTCCTGTAGACTTAAATTGATAGAACTGAGCACATGCACGCAAGGCCCCCAGCAGAAATTTCGGGGACACATACAGCCAAGGAGTCTGGGCCTTCCTTCCCCTTCTCTCCCCAAATATCCTTGGGGTGCATGGGGAAAATTGCACCACAGTTGTTTGAATTTATTTTTCTTTTATTCACCGTGTGGTAAAAATGACATATCTTTATTCTGCAGGTCATTACAATTCCGCTAATACCAAATTTATACATACTGTAGCTTTTATGTTTTAAAAAAACACATACTGTAGATACACATTTATATACTATATATATATTGTAGGAATTAGTGCAATGGTAGTTGATGCACAGAGTCTTTTGGGTTGTGTTAAACAAGTTGGCCTTTATTTAGCCACAAAACAAAATGATAACAAGATAGATGGCTTAACATCAGATGCAACAGAAATATTACACAGTCCGTGTGAACAATGGTAACTTACAGTTTCTATGTAAGGCTTTCAGGGTTTTTTCACCTGCCAGAAGTGCAGAGGAGAACACAGTAACAACATGTGTCTGTATTGGGCAATGTTCACACGGCTTAAAGCCGACTTAATTGCGGGACGGATTTCGCCCCGCAATTACGCCGGCTGCCGTGCCGCGGGGGCGGGCGGGAGTGGGGCGGGGGGCCACAAGCTCGCCGGCCCCATAGACACTCATTATTCACGGCGCGTACACGCCGTAAATAATGTGCATGTCACCTTCTCCCCCCCGTGGAGGATTCGCAGAGTGGGGAGAAGAGACGGAATCCATAGTTCTCTATGAGAACTGTGGATTACCGTAATGACTGGAACGTATTCCAGCCGTACTGCAGCGCAAATATGGCGCACAGTACGGCTGAAATCAGCGCCCAAATAAGCCTTGTGAACGAGGCCTTAGAGTGCTGACTCCTAAGTTACTAGGCAGGAACCTCATCTCTTGCTTACATGAGCCTCCTTGCTTATATAGGCCAGTCAAAATCTGGTCTGGATAAGTGGGAGTAGTCATCCCACCCTACTCTTTGACTACTCACGTAAAGAGACAGCCCTGGATCAATTGCTATAAGCAACTATACTAAAGCTACAAAGTGTTTAGTAACCTAATGTGAGGAAAACTGAACAAAAATGACAAGCCACACCCGCAGCTCTTATAACTCAAATTCACTCACACAACACATGTCCCAGGAAGCCATCAATTAGGCAGGAGACAGAGAGGAGATCATCCTAGCAGGAGGTCGGCACATCAAAGAATTCTCACTTAAATGTGTTAGCCCCTGGCTCAGGCTAAACACACATGGGCTTTCACAGACCTGGGCAACAAAGACTTTAGCAAACAGACACGAGTCACAGCAGCACCGATATTTCATAAGGATTTATAGGAGAATCGTGCATCACAGGTCCACCCCAGCTTCATATTTTAAAATATGAAATTTCCCACACGAAAAGCTGTCACTTCCATTTTTTGAGGGCACAGTAAAATAGAGAAATCCAAATCTGGCCATAGAAACCAAGTAGAATGGGCATGTGTGGTACCAGGCCATAGCTTAGATGACCCACCTGGTTCTGATGGTATCACTGGCTCAGTTCTGTGCCAATGCCCTGCCACAGTAGGCCCATTTTGTGTTCCAGCCAAAAAACAGCAGGGCCCAAGAGGGAGAATTGTGCAGGTCGTCCCAGAGGCGTGAGTGGGTGGGACAGGAGGGTACGGTATGGGCTGTCCCAGTACTGTTATAAGCTAAAACCCAGGTTTGCCCATGGTTGTCTCATTGGAGGGGGGGTATCACAGAAGCAAGGCCACTTTCACCCCCCCATGTGTGCCAAGCACAAAGCCAACCTAAGGTAAATAGACACATATTGCTGCCTTTTTTGTAACCATATCCATATTTGCACCTCTGACCAATATCTGTATAGTATTGTCAGTATGTATATATTGTTTGTCTGGAGCGCCCTCCAAGGTAAATTAAATCTATAAACTTTAATCTGAGCTAGTCTGTTGTCTTGATCATCGATCTCACCTGCCCTTTTCTTGGTCTCTAAAATATCACTACCCATGGCTGGTTCCTGGCCTTGCTGTAAGTCTGTAACAGACCGATCTTATAGCTAACGAGGAACTGGTGAAAGTCTACTGGGCTGACAGAGCTCTGTTTAACCAGTGTGGGTAAACAGATCTCTCCCAGCCGTTCAGGGTTGTGGGGGAAGTGGGGTATCCTTTCGCACTCCCTGGGTCTCCCTGTGCCCGTGTGGACAGGGGTTAATTGTGAAACCGTATCCGGCTGACCTTGTGCACCTCTAGAGGGAGTGTAACGTCACAATACACCTCAAGTCAGGCCGTCTACTCTCGAGTGGGAACGGCAGGTTTTCCTGACACCTAGGGTTACTGACACGAAACTGCCAGCTCCTAATTCACAGAGGCCAGGTATCTCAGTAACATTTACCTGGTGTCTACAATGGCTCTTCAGCCTCAAGCTGCCCAAAGCTAGGGGTTCGGGCATCATCTGCAACCACACAATAAATTTTTAACAGGGCATCTGCATTTCCTTGAAGGTTGCCTGGCCTATGTTCCACTAAAAATGAGAAATTACCTGTGCATTATTCCCCTTTTTCTCCTGCATCCCCTTCAGTGGGCTATGGTTTGATATTAGTCTGAACTTCATGCCCAATAAATAGTAACATAGGGCATCTAGTGCACACTTTATGGTGAGACATTCCTCTAATAGTTTTTCTCTGCTGGGGACAGTTTTCTGCTAAGGTATACGACTATGTACTCTTCTCCATTTACCACTTGGGAAATGACTGCACCCAGACCCACATCAGAGGCAACTGATTGGACCACAAACTAGCGAAAAAAAATACTGGGGCTGCCAACACGGGTTGGCTACACAGGGCCTATTTGCGCTCTCGAAAAGTTTTACTGCTTCAGGGGACACTTGAATAAACCCGCATTTGTGCTCTACATCAGGTCAAAGGAACTGTGATTTCTGCAAATCTGGGGATAAACCACTTGTAGTATTCTACAATCCCCAGAAACACCCTGACCTGCTTCTTGGTAAGGGTATGTTCACACGGTTTATTTTGGGGCGCATTTCGCCTCCTCTCTCCGCTAAGTGACATGTCAATTACTTGCTGCGATTACGCGCAGCGAGTAATGAATGTCTATGCACTCCCCCCCGCGCCGCAGTACATCGTGTGAACATACCCTAACAGGGCGAGGCCAATTCTGAATGACCTTTACTTAATGTAGCTCGGACTTAATTTCCCCTCACCCTATTGTGTACCCCGGGTACCTGGCTTCTTCTATTACCAGTGCACATTTTTTGGGGTTTATGGTAAAGCTGGCCTTCCTTAAGGCCTTTAGGATGGTCTGGACCTTGCTGAGGTGGCTAGCCCAATCAAGGCTTAAAATGACAATGTCATCTAAAGATGCCGCTGCGTACCTTTGATTAGAATGCAAAATTTGGTCCATTGCCCTCTGGAAGGTAGCAGGAGGGCATGCGAACACACTGGAAGGACCCCTCAGGCGTACAAAAGGATTTATCAGTAACCCTTTGCTTTTTATATGGGAAGTGAGGTGACAACAGAAACACATTTCTGGCATTTTTGTATGGTGGTAATTTTTTTAAATATATTTTTTAATTTTTTGAAGTACTTGTACAAGTGATGTCTAGTACAATATAGTATGGTACTTATGATACATTCTGCAGAAGGTTCTGTGAATGTAAAAAGTTGAATATAAAGTTCTGCAGGAGACAAATCAGACAGAAAAGTTAAAGGGGTTTTGCCACGATCTAATGTTGACGTGGGATCCTCCCAAATGGGTATTTAATTACTTATCTTAATATATGTCATTAAAAAAGTGAAGCCTTGCACTTCTTATCTGATGGCAGGGAACATGAACGAGCTTTGAAGGGACTGGGGAGAAAAGATCCTGTGTCTTTTGTATAGAGAATCCACTGGTTGTAATTTAATTCTCTGAGTAAACATGCAGATGCTCCCTGCTCAGCCCTCCTCTCCCCCCTGCAGCAGTTTGTGAACATATGAAAGACACTGCCTGCTGAGAGCTTATCTTCTCTCCTGAGCAGATAAGAGGGATACATTTGTGCACAATACAGTTATCCCCTGTGGATTAGCCAAATAACATGTTTGCTCAAGTACAGAGACTATCAGGAACGTGCAAGGAAGTTGGAGTGATGACATCACAGAGGAGGTACTTGTTTTTTTAAACACAGAAACACAACGCCCCTTTTTCAAGCCTCAAGAAGGGAGTATCAGCCTGTTTGGTGATTAACTCACTTCTTGGCAAAACCCCTTCAAAGCCGCAAACTATGTGACTACACATGACTACAACATAACAAGTAAATAGTGTATTTCCCTTACCTGCTGCTGGGAGATGCATGGCAGAGATGGCCTCCGGGACATCTTGCTGCTAGCATAGTAACTGCTAGAAACCAACAGTAGCCACAGCTCATCCCCTTCAATAGCAGCGCTTGGACAGTGCCACAGCACCCTGATGCAATTGGATTGTTTCAGACAGGAAAAATAAGGTGTAGCCAAAGCCCACCCAAACCCACTGCTCAGTACCTAACTGTCAACCATCAGTACATACACACACTATAGACATAAGCACTATACACACAATATATTCACACATACTTTACATTCTATATATTGTAAGCTGCCGCTCAGCTCTAGGACGCCATCTTGGCCCGTCCCGGGGGTTTCTCGCTTTGGATCGCCAACCTTGGTAGAACGATATTGGCACACCGACACTTGGTTTCTCTTTGTGGCTTCAGCCCACTTTATTAAGCCAAATAGTTTACATGAAAAAAAAACACATAAAAATAAATCCTTGGCCGTCTGGCCACTAACTTACACACAGTCCCTCTCTGTCTAGAGGTCTGTGCCTATCACACAGTACCTCAAACTTACAGTGCTTACTGTGTAGCCTCTGGGGCCCAGAGCTCTCTTCCCAGCTCTGCTGCTCCACAAAACCCTTTTAGCAGCCAGGGCCCCCCCAACCCCCGGGTTTCCCTGGGTTTTTTTAAATATTTCCCCCAAAATTTGGGTCCAAAAACCAGACGGAACCCGGGACCTGGAATGGGGGGACGGGCCACCCCCCCCACACTAAACGTCCCAAAAAAGGGCCCCCCATATTTTAGCTCCCCAGCAGCTATTCTACCCCAAACTACCATAAGTTTCAGAAAGTAAACACTCCTGCCCTCAATATAGGGGGCCCTTTTCCCCCCCCGGGAGCCCCAGTTCCCCCGGGGGGTGCATCTGCAAAAAGGGGCCTCCGGCCAAAGCCCTTTTCTAGGGCGGAAACATGCGATTTCCCAGCAGTCCCCCTTGCCCACAAATCCTCCCCCTCTGAAAAAGGGCCTGGGACTTTCCCCACAATTGCCCAGGCTCCCCCCGGGGGTCAAAAGCTCCTTTTTTGGGACAACACCCTTCCCCTATACCCCGCAGGGGCAGAGATAAATTTTGGCCCACATACCTAGATGTGTGCTCATCCCATGCTTTTCACCCAAAAAGGGGGCCCAAACAGACGAACCACGGGCCACTTTTTACAGGGGGCCCAAAAAAAACCCCCCATGCCCGCTCTGCAACCGGGATTTCTTTCCCCCCCACCCCGCATTCTGCCCCTTTCCCGGGGGTTTAGAACTCACAACCCCATTACCAGCGCTAAAAACCCCTTTGGGGGGCTCTTACCCACACAGACTATTTTGGGCATGGGCCCACGGGGCAGAGTTTTCCCCTAATTTTTGGGCCCTACTTAAGAAAAGGCGCCCCTGGTTGGTCTCAGAAACCCCGGCACTAGTTCACCAAAACTTTTAATGACCAAAACCTCTGTCGGGGCCCCCTCTACTCATCATGGCCCCAGGGGCGCCCCTGGGGCCAAAACCTACTACGTCTGCGGGATCAGAAGGGGCCCAAACACCCCTTCATAAAAAAAGGGGCCTCGGGCCCTCACTGACAAATCTCCTTTTCTTTTAGGGTCAGATACACCTAAAATTTCTCTGGCCCCTGAACTCCCCTCTTGGCAAACCGGCTTTTTTTTCCCTGGTTTTTTCCCCTTTAAAAAATTTTGGTCTACCTCATTTGACCACCCCCAAGCAATGATACCCCCCTCCAGTGCAGTAGACCGCCCTTTGGCACCATGTGCCCGTGAAAACCCCCTTTAAAACCCTGAAAGGTTTTAAAAATAACATCAACTTTAAAGACATCAAGGGAACCCCTGCAGATTACCTCACCCCTTTTTACTGGGTGATTTTCTAATTCTGGGGAAACCCCCCTTGTCCCTCCATACCCCTTTACTCACAGCGCTGAAAGACCAAATCACCCCCGTTTCCCCCCTTTCCCAAAGGGGAAAACCCCTTTCATGAGGGACAGGGGCGCTGGCACTCACATGGGGCTTTTTCAGCCGCCACAGGGATTTGACGTATGGCGACCACTTGAGGGGGCTTAAAATTTCACTACAGGGGGCCCCAAACAAAAGCATATTTTTGCAATAAAAACCTCACCACAATCATCAGAAATGCCCAATCCGCGTCACCCTTTTGGGAAAACCCCAAAAGACACTTTGGGCGCCAAGGGTGACCTTTCCGGCACCTCACCAGTGACGAGGGGTTTTCCCCTGTCACACGTTTACACTGGTCTTCCCAAACAGCAAACCCCCGCATCAATGGGGGAGATGTTTCTTTCACACCCCCATACCATTTCTAAGGGAGAAAGCTCACTTTTTAAACCCCGGGGATACTCCTACACTTCCCCCAACCCCCCCAAATTCACACAATGAGCTGGGAGGGAATTTCAGAAAACATTTAGGATGGGGATTCAGGGCACAGCATCCCGGCCCATCCTCCCCCTTTTGATTTCTCCCCCCTTAAACACAAAAATTGGGCTGTGGGTTTACATTTCCCAAAACCGTGACATGTTTAACATCCCTTCTCTAGCAGTAACTTTGGGACCCAAACCTTTTAGGTCGCCACAAAAACCCCAGAACATACTACCTCTGTGGGGTACTGTTACTTTCTGGGCCCCTAAAAACCTCTTGGGGGAGAATCTAAACACCCGCCTCAGAACCCGGGACTTTTTTACCATCTGGGGGTTTAAACCCACTCACCTGCCTCTCACTTTGGGGTTTTAAGCCACAAACCCCCCTCCCGGGGGGGTCTAAAACAAACTCCCCCCTTCCCCTCACTGCAATTTTTTTTGACCATGGCATAAAATTAACCCCCCGCCCAATCTAGGCCCCAAATACTGGACAAAAGAAATTCCCCCTAATAAACCCAAGATCCCCCCCAACATGGTTTCTCCTTACACAGGCATTTACATCCCCTACCCTGAAAGGGCCCGTAATTCCCCCAGGCCCTACACCTTCCCGAGTTTCCCGGGCACACCCTCAAATTTAAAATTTGTCTTCCTCACACATTGTGGAAGAAAGACATTCTCCCGGACCTTTCCCGGCCCACCCTGAAACATGAAACTCCTCTCTGGGCCCCAAAAAAGAGTGACACAGAACTGGTGGCCACAAACCCCCGGGCCGCATTACCCCCAACTTGGAGGGTACAATCAAAAACACCCCCTTTCGCTGGGGTTTACGGAAAACACACTCACCAAATGGAAAATCCAAAACACTTTACACACAACCTTTTAGGGCAAAGCACAACCTTAAAGGGTTTTTTCCCCAGGAGTTTCAGAGGGCACCTTGTTTCTATGAACAACCCCTTTTGCCCCAAAAACCCGAACCCCGCGGGTTAACACACTTTTCCCTTTATCATGCACCACAGACACACATTCCTGTACTATTTTTTGGGGTGCCCCCTTTTCCCAAAATCTCTAGGGCACCCCTGGAGCTAGCCCCCTCTATTTTTTTTGTCTGCAGTTCCTCAAAAACAAACCCTTTTTTTGAAAACATCAAAGGTTTTTCCCTACATTAAGGGAGTTTAAACAGGTTAGGAATGACAAGTTCCCCCCAAAGTGAGGGAATTTGGTCCCCCCAGATTCCCCGTAATTCCAAGTTTTAAAAGCCCCCCCGCTCTCCCGGTTCCTTTTTCCTGTCCCCGGGAGAAACTCTGAACACACTTTTTAAAACACAGTGGTTAAATTTCAAAGAAAATTTGACCTCAACGCCTCAGGGGCTTTCACAGGCAAGTTCCAGGGGGGGGCCCTTTTCCCGGGCAGTGGAAACAGCCCCCTCAGGGGGGTCATTCCCAGAAGAAACCCATACTTTTTACCTTCGCCATCCCCCCAACTCCCAGAAATGTGGAAAGCTCCTGCCAAGTATTATCCCCACCTGGAGCTCCTCGCACACCTCAAGCAAAAGACTGATAATTTCCAAAACCCGTTTCAAAGTAAAAGGCAAACAGCCCCTTAACCCATTGCCCTGGCCCGGGTTTTCTTAAAAAAAAGGAATAATTTTCCGGGTTGCACTCGGGGAGGTCCCCCTGACACAGCCCTAAAACGCCCCAAAAAAGTGGGGTTAAAACCAAACCCACTCGAAAACCCATGTTTCTTACGGGCCCGGTCCTCCTCCCTGACTGGTTGATAGTGGACTCCTGCTGACCCCCATTGGTTGCCCCTGGGAACCCCAAAGGAAACACGCAGGTCCCACCGAAAATTTCCCGGTCCCCCCTCCAGCCCTTGTAACCCCTTCTTTGGGGGACGACCGGCCCGTCCGGGCCAGGGGCCCATCTCCCTCCGGGCCCGTCATCAAAAAGGGTTTTTTTTTTTTCCCCTTGGCAAAAAGCCACATCCTGAAACCTCAGCATTCCACGGGTTTGGGCAGTTAAACCCGGGGGGTTTGGGGAAAAACCCCCTGGTTTTGACTGTTTCTTGTAAGGCCGCCTTGCCTTTTTACCCAAAAAACCTTTTCCAGGGGCTTTTGGGTCGCCTTTCCTTTTGGGTATGGCCCCCTATAGGGCCCCCTTTTTACCGCGACACAGGGCCCATCCCCTTGCTGGGAATTGCCCTGGGAAAGTTTAGCCAATCCCTTTAATCAGGAAATTTTGCCCGCTCGAAAAAAACCAAAAATAAGTTTCTCCCTTTCCCAAGGAGAAAATTTTTAGGCAGCAAGACAGTCCCCCTTTTATTGGGGTTTTGGTCCCCTGCCCCTCTCCACAGGCCCCCCCTGCTCCACTGAGGCAGCCCTCTTTTTCCCCTCCCCCCCCAACACAGCCCTCTTCAGACACCAAACTGCTGTTGTTGGTGTGCCCTCTCTTCAGAAAATCCCTTGCTCAACAGAGCTAACTTTCAGGATTCCACGAAAACCTGTGGCATTTTTTCCTGAAAATTTTTTGTGCACACTTCAGCTAGTGCCCAACTTTATGTACTGCCCAATCTTTTGCCCACGAAAACCTCCACCGTAATTTAAACTGCCCCTCACTCTAGGGTTTCCATCTTTTTGGGCCCCTCCCGGGGGTTTCTCCCCCCTTTTTTGGGTCGCCGTCCTGGTAAAAAGATATTGGCACACCGACACTTGGCTTTACTTTGTGGCTTCAGCCCACTTTATTAAGGCAAACCGTTTACACGAAAAGCAAACACATAAAAAAAAAAATCCTTGGCCGTCTGGACACTAACTTACACACAGAGTCCCTCTCTGTCTAGAGGTCTGTGCCTATCACACAGTACCTCAAACTTACAGTACTTACTGTGTAGCCTCTGGGGGCCAGAGCTCTCTCTCAGCTCTGCTGCTCCACACAACCCGGTAGCAACCCCTCCCCCCCGATCACCTGGAGTACTAGGCTTTTATAGTACTCCAGATATGGGTCCAATATCCGGACTGGAACCCAGGGACCTGGAATTAGGGGACAGCCACCCACCCGACACTATAGCTGTCCCGAAAAAGCCACCCCATACCTAGCTGCCTAGCAGCTATTCTAGCCGCTACCATAAGTGTCAGTAGTATAACACTCCTGACACAATATAGGTGGCTTTTCCCCACCGAGCCCAGTTCCTCGGTAGCGCATCTGCAGAAGGCCTCCGGCCATAGACCCTCTAGTGGCAGGATCATGCGACTACCAGCAGTCGCCCTGTCACAATATACAAATACAGACCTGCTGCTGCTCTCATCATGGTGGCCATGCTCTCTCTCCCATCAGGCTGATATCTCCCTCCCACTGGCCCTGGCCTTCCTTCCCACAAGGCTGGTGATGCTGCTGGTTCATTCATGTTGCGTATTGTCCGGAGTAAATAGACAGCATCACGGGTGGCCTACATGTCTCGGTCCCAATGCTAACTTAGCGTTTGGTAAATAGTACAGGTGGCCCCTTGTTTCACATTTTAACCCGGGTCCCATATGGCCCTGCCCACTTCTACATTCAATTAGTCATTTCCTGTATTAGAACAGGGGTCAGGGGACACTCATGCTATCAGACATTTTAAAGATTAGAATCTATTCGCTGTACTGATTATGCAATAAGGAACATTTGGAAGTGATAAAAAGTTTTGAGAGCCCTGAACTTTTAAGGCCATGTTTATATAATATTTGAGCCTTCCATCTGGGGTGTACCTCTGATGGAAGGCACCAAAGTATGCAATGTGTAGACTTACAGCTATATTTGTCACCTATATACGTATTCCAATAATAGTGGCACACTATAAACTGGAACACTATCAAAGGGAACATAGGAATTTTGAAAAAAGCATTTCTGCTATTTAGGATACATGAAATTTTTTTTTTGAGATTCTCAGTTCACATTTTTTATCAAAATTGTTTAAGCCACCTCTGAACTTCAACGGAATCTCAAGGCAGGTGGTCCTACACTATGATTCCTACACTATTGATACCTCTCGTTTGGGTCCTAATCAGACCTCCGCAATCCAGGGAGTGAAGGAACCAGCTTACAAGTTACACTGCACTGATTAAAAAGCCATGTCAAGGTGGGTGGAGTGCAAAAAACCAAAATGGAGGCAGGCACTCCTCCAAACTCAGGTATCAATAGTGTAGGTGGCTTAAACAATTTTGATCAAAAATGTGAACTGAGAATCTCAAAAACAATTTTCCATGTATCCTAGATAGCAGAAATGCTTTTTTCAAAATTCCTATGTTCCCTTTGATAGTGTCCCAGTTTATAGTGTGCCACTGTTATTGGAATATGTATGTATATTACAGCCGCACCAGTGTTGCAACTATGTTCATTTTTTTCAAAAATGTTTTTTTGGATGTGCATAACCATATATTGCTTTTGGTTTGAGTTTGGAGGAGTGGCTGCCTCCATTTTGGTTTTTTGCACTCCACCCACCTTGACATGGCTTTTTAATCAGTGCAGTGTAACTTGTAAGCTGGTTCCTTCATTCTCTGGATTATGGAGGTCTGAATAGGACTCAAACGAGAGGTATCAATAGTGTAGGAATCGATAGTGTAGGACCATCTGCCTTGAGATCCCGTTGAAGTTCGGAGGTGACTTAAACAATTTTGATCAAAAATGTGAACTGAGAATCTCAAAAAAAAAATTTCATGTATCCTAAATAGCAGAAATGCTTTTTTCAAAATTCCTATGTTCCCTTTGATAGTGTTCCAGTTTATAGTGTGCCACTGTTATTGGTATATGTATGTATATTACAGCCGCACCAGTGTTGCACCTATGTTCATTTTGTTAAAAAAAATGTTTTTTTTTTGGATGTGCATAATCATATATTGCGGTTAGTTTTTATTTGTCACCTATAAGCATGTTATGCGAAAAATAAGGCTCTCGTGTGCTGTAAACTTGGATTAATTTGTCTATAAAAATCACAGTGCAAGTTTCATGATCATGCCCGACAGACCCCCAGCTTTGTACTCTGGTCGCCGGCCACGGCTGTCGTGGCGAAAACCATGGTTTTTTACATAACATTTTCCAGTGTGAACTCTGTCTGCTAGCTCTGTATACTTAATTGATTCCTGGCCAACGCCCATGGCCAGGAATCTTCCAGCACTATTAGGGTTAGCCTGTTCCTTTGTTCCATTCTCCTATCCCTTCTGCTCTACCTTCTCCTGTTCACTATATCAGGTCTCAGCTTCCTGTCTTCCTTGCCTGCGATACGGTTACCTCTGCCTATAGTTCACCTGTTTTCATATTAGATTCTTCTGTGTTCTTTGACTCTGGCTTGGACTCTGGTTACTCTCCTGTCACCCGTTTCTGTACTGCGCTGCCCGTTCATTGTTGACCCTTCCTATCTGACTTCCCCTGTTTGTTCATCTGCATCTTGTGTTTCACTTGGCTCAGAGTAGCTCTCAGTCTTCTGGTTGGGGTCGACCTAGTAAGGTGTCGGGTACCCCAAAAGGCAGGGACAGAGGTTGGGACCAGTGTCAGGGTCTCACTCCGTCTGTGTCTTCTCGTGCGCCCCTAACAGGTCCTTACAGCAAGAGGGTAAATCCTATCAAAGGTAAAACATAGCTTTTATTTACATATATTTATAAAAAATAAATGGACACAAAACCCTACCGAACCCTGACACGATCACCTACCTAAAGTAGATTTACCGCTCCGACAAGGGTGACCCCACACTGGAGCTAAACTCTATCAGACCCTACACTATCATTTAAAAGGGAACAAAAAAAAAATCAAAACAAGGTTATCCAAAATACCCCAAGAGGATTACTCAATAAATCACCATAGAATAGTAATCTCCGAATAATAGTCTCCTACCTTAGGTTGGTGTTGGTTTCATGGTTCAGTTTTGTGTCCTATTTTTTTTTTTTAGAAATATATGTAAATAAAAGCTATGTTTTACCTTTGCTGGGATTTACCCCCTGTGATGTGTTTTGGTATATGTTGGAGGTATAGATCCTAATTTATTTTATGTGGTTATGCCTAATCCACACTATTAAAGAATTATCTCTGGGATCTCATTAATTTGTCTATACCATTTATGATACCCTGTTAATGAAGAGCAGATTTGAATTTAGTGAGACAAATATTTTGCAGTAATAATGTGATATCTTTTCCAAAAAAATAATACTAATATTACGAAGACTTTATTTTTCACTCATCAAGGTCATAACAATGGTGAACTTCTGGAAAGCGGTAACTTTTGTATGTTTACTTTTTTTGTAACTTATGACTGTTCTATTCTTCAGTGAACTCATTGTTATATGTCCTCCCACTTTTGACTACTCACAAGCCCCCTCTTTCCATTGCTGCCTTCACCAGTTTGGGACATAGTTGTCACCTGTCAGCGCCTTACTAACAAGCAGCGTTATTACAGTTAATAACAGTTTCCACATCATGAACTAGGTGACGTGGTGACATGTGGTATCTCAGTGACAATGTCACCTGGAGGGATCAATCTGCTCTGATTTATCCAAAAGAGAGACCAAGGTCAGACCTAAGACTCCAGGTCAGCCACGGCGCTCACAAATTCCTGCATATTAAAGTTGAATATGACTGTGTGCTTATGAGTACCATCAAGCTATGTTACAAGGAGAATGATATTATTGCCTGTTTAAAATACCTGCACGGAGAAAATTGCAATCTCTTATTATTTACGAACAGCAAAAGTCATAGAGACAAAATTAATGTGATTAAATCTTATCCTCTGAAAAAGATTCAAATATTGTATAACAAGCTAAACGGATACGAATGACAGCTCTATTAGCTTAAGTTGATGCTACTTACATATACTTTAAGTTCTCATTACGTTTTATTGTATAGCCATTTCCTTTATTCTAATTTATTGCTTAATATAATTGTTCCCTATTGAGCCCTATAATGCTTCACAGATCCTGTCATTTAAGCCGTATTGCCATTGTTTCTTAAAATCTTTCCAAACACCATTTGCTTTATAGAACCTGTAGATCTTATACTCCTTGAAAAAGCAATGTTTTCCTCGAAAAACAGATGAACATGGTCTGTCATGACACCTTGTGGCCATGCATGTTATTTTTTATGAAATTCCTGCGCAAATCCAGGCCTTAATGCTTGTCAATTGGTTGTCCTATTGAAGTCTATATCAAATCTTATCCAGTTTCATTAAAGAGGTTTGACAGCCTCACTTTCAAATTATGGGTATAAAAAAAATCAGGGAGAACAGCAGTGTAAATGTGAATGCATGGATATGATGCACATTAAACTTAAAGGGGTTTTCTCATCTCAAAGTTTCATAGGATGCATGAATGAAATAATGCTGCTTTGCTCTGCCACTTCCTGGTCAAGCTGTCTGTAATTAGCATATGAGCTCCATGTATTCAGACTTTTCTGTTTATCAGTCTAGATTAAATAAATTACCTTCTCTGAGGTCCAGAGAAGTTTCTGAGCTAATGTAAACAGTAGAGTAATTAGTCTTTTATCTGAAAGGTCAGATAACACACAAGCTCTCACACTGCCAGCCCAGACCTGTGTGATGACGTCACTCCCTTCTAACGGATAGAACAAACAGCAGGGGATAAGGAGTACACAGGTCAGTCACTTGGGAAATCAGAGAGAGCACAGAAGGTGATAAAATCACTTGTAGCTCCTTAACAAAAAAAGATGAACAAAGCAATATATTTGGAAAACGTCTTCATTTAGTGTTCCTTACATTTTGAAAGCTATTCTTTGTAGTGAGACAACTCCTTTAAATATCCGCCAATCAAAAATAAAATGGACCAAATAGCAAAAAATAAAACAGCCACCTAGTTAAATTATAACATAATACTGCGACGCCAAACAAAACTACATTTATCCAATAAAATAAATGTTTCTTTATTGGAAATAAATCAACGCACAAAAATAAACAAGAGAGCTGCAAAAAAATACTGAAAGTGCTACAGGTAAGTATATCCCAAATCAAATAACTCAATTACAAGAAAAAAATAATAAAAATTATACACATGATTTAGAGGAATATATTCAAAAAATTCATATGCCCCAACATAAATAATACATATATGATTAAACCAATGTGTATAAATAACCAATACAAAATAAAGCCATAATAATAGGATAATACAGACCAAATAGCACACTGAAGAGACCCAACGCACGTTTCACAGGAATGCTTGTTTATTTTGGTATTTGTATTGATTTATTTTCAATAAAGAAATATTTATTTTATTGGGTAAACATTAAACTTAAGGGTATGGAGTAATTTCGGCACGCATTTCACCACGTATTTGCGCTCTAATACGGGCGAGATGCATGCTGAAATTACGGTAATCCATAGTTCTCATAGAGAACTATGGATTACGCCTCCTCTCCCCACTTGCACAATACGATACGCCACGGGAGTACGTGTTGATCAGCGCGTGTTTCCGAAAGTACTGTACGCGCCGCAATACATCTTGTGAACATAGCCTAAAAGAGAACTATTCCCCTCCCCTATGTATCCATGTAGAACTTAGGAGCTATTTGTCCACAAAAGATCACCCATTTAATAATTTTCTTATTTGAAGTATAGCGTACCAGTTGTCCTTCCCAGTAAACAATTTCATGTATTCAGCCTCCTTAAAGGGGCTTGTCCAACAAAAACAAATAGGACAACATGTATGATTTTTGGCTCCCGGACCCAATTTTATTGCGCACAAGAGTAGTGTAGAATGATCCTGAATCTATGAACCTGTTTTACTGCAGGTCATAAATCAGGCACATTTTAGCTACAAAGCAACACTTCTGGCTCAGGTAAACCGCTTTTAAAGTGGTATACCAGTTCCAGCAGTAATGCGCCTGGATTTGCCGTACTGAAGCTACTGTAATAAATCTGTAGCTTTGTAATGTTGTAGTGCGACACGCCTCCAGTACGCCCCCCAATCTAAGGCGCATTACAAAGTGCTGCGGCGCTCTGCAATGCGCCTGATATTGGAGTGCGCCTGGTTAAAAATATAGTGAACGGGGCGCTAGATCTCAGGCTGAAAAACTGCCAGACTTCTGGCACAGCCCTGTTCATACATATTTTAAATAGGACCTCTCACAAAATTTGGCACTTTCGGAATGTAAATTAATTAAATTTTCTGAGGGCATCCTGCAGTTTTGAATCAGCTGCCTGATGACAGGAGGCTCAGTAATTCTGTGGGTCTCTACACACAGGAAACAGCTCTGTGTAGAGTCCAGGAGATCAGGTGACCAAAAGGGTTATTTTTTTCTCTTTTTTAAAGCAGCCTTTGAAGCCACCTCATTTTGGTGCTGCCTCCTAAGAAACAGAAAATGTGCACTGTGGATGAGGAAGGGAGGGAGAAAAATAGACACTGCAAAGCAAGGATCTTGCGGTGTGTAGTTTTACAAAGCAAATAGAAAATGCAGATGAGCAGCAGCACTTCCTGTTTGACAGCTACCAACTACACTACTGCAATATCAGTGCTATGTGTAAAGGCTGGATATAGACATTTAAAAGGGCTTTCTCACTACAATTATTATCTTTTAACATGTAGGGAAAGGTAATTGAAGACTTTAACCAAATACTTTCCTGTTTTAAATTTTCTTTGTTCAGGAAATAAAGAAGATTTTATTTACTTCTAGTGTACACAAGTTTCTCTAGGTTACCAACCATCTCTCTTTGCTCTCTCATCTCTGAGTTTTATCTCCAGTCTTATGGCAAGGTTGATATGTCAATCACTTACTTCTGAAGCTGGCTGTGGCTCTGTAAAACAGCATTTTGCGACAACCCCTTTAAACTTTTCTGTGATATTGTGTAAATGCAAATCTGCATTCAAAACCAATAGACATAGATTGGACTGTTTCTGACTGTAAACCACCTGTAAAACCAAATAAAAAAACAAAACAAAATCCACATGCAATAAACCTGTAATTTGGTGGAAAAAAAAATTCTTGTTAAAAACCCACCGGACAACACAGTTTTCAACGGCAGAATCCAGGTGGATTCCACACTTAAATTTTATTCAGTGTGTGAACCTCACTGTAGGTAGGAAAAAGTGGTGATCTTTAAAGGGGTTATCAAATGAAACATGGAAACCTCCAAAAAAGCATTTATGCTATCTACAATGCATGAAAAAATCTTTGAGGTTCTTAGTTCACATGTTTTGATCAAAACTGCTTAAGCCACCTCCGACTTTAAAAGGGTTGTCTCACTACATTGATTCATCTTACCTCAGTCCTGTTTTTTTGGTTTCATTTTGAATTCAGGGGTGTGTTTACTGGCTTCTACTAGGCTGCAGTAGCAGCCAGGTCTGTAGCTATATCGACCAGAGCTAACAGCCTATCAGGAGAGACTGAACAGGTCTGTAGCTATAACAACCTGAGGAGCTGATGCAGCCCATACAAGAGGAGATATCTAGGAATAGGTAGGACATATTAGAAAGGGACTTGTTTTTGCAAGATCTTTAACATAAAAAGCAATCCCTGTAGTGAGACAACCCCTTTAATCTGATAGCAGTAGTGTTGGAAATCTGGGATAGATTGTGACACTTTCTAATCAGGGCTGACAATTTGACAAGAAGTATTAACAGAGGAACAGGAAAATACAAACGTCAAAGAAAAAGTGATAAAACAGTCTAGTCAGGAGAGCTGGCAGTTCCTCTTTTATATCTAACTTGCTGGTTTTAATAAATATGGTCAGTATTAGCTGATAATCTTATCTAGAACAGGCATTAGCTAACCAACCTTTGTGGTCATCTGGTCAACTGCTGATGAATCCCACATAGACTACAGGATTAGCCCCAATTTCATCCTTATTTCTGTCCACATCTGCTATTCACCCTCCATTATAGAACAATTTAGGCCTCCAACCTTTGAGAGTAAAGTTCTCCAGCGTTGTTATGACTTCCGGTGTAGCCATAACTTCATGGCACCTGCCAGTATTATTCTCCAGGCAACTCAAGCTACACTGAGCACAAGTATGGAAACTATCAGCATTCCATATTGAGCCCAGTGCCAGGCATCCTACACTGCATAGCTGGTCACCTCCAAGCTTGGGAGTAAGCAGTGTACAAACTTACACTAATGCTGTGCCATGGTGGAGGTGAAGTTCAGCATCACAGCAGTGATTAGGATGTCGCTGGACTGCAAGACCCAGTCCAGATCGTAAGAAGCAGAATTAGCAGGGTTAGGAACTGTTTGGGAGCACTATTACTTTAGTGCGCAGTTATTTTGGAAGACGCTGATGGCACTATAATTTTTGAGGGCATTTAGTGAGCCCTAACTTACACCATGGGATCATTCTGAGCTGCAGTTTTTTTGTGATCATCAAGTTGACATTGTTACTATGGTCATGGGCAATATCTGCTAAGCACAATTATTTCTGGTTGACACTGTGTGGTATTTTTACTGTCGGAGGCATTAACTGATTTGCTTCATTATTATTGTAGGTCCTGTGTTTGGCTCAAATTAAGGGCAGGGACTAGAGATGGGCGAATCGATTCTAACAAAGTGGAATTCGTTGAGAATTTCAGGAAAACTTCGGTTCTGAATGAAGTCGAACTTTGGGGGACTTCGGGTGAACGAAGTGTGCTTTTGATTGTTAAAATGGGTGCGAGCACAAAGGCGCTACATGGGGCAAAGCACTCTGGGAGGAAGAAGGGCATAGCCTGCATGACTGGGGCAGAGGTGAAGCCAATCAGAGGACCGGGGGATTCTGTGACTCACCGCACTATTAAGTCCGGGCGCGACGCTGGAGCTCATTTCCGCTCTCACTGTAGATTAGGGGAAAGGGGCCCGCGGGGGTTTTTTTTTTTTTTTTTTTATTTTTTTCTAAGAACTGAATTTTTTTACAACGATTTTTGGGGGGGTCCAGCTTGTCTCAGAACTTTTTCTCTTAAAAGTTCTGTTTTTTGATTTTTTTTGGGGATTGGATTTTGAAATCCATGTGCGTCCCCTGCCGCTGCATATACATTTAAAACCCATCTGCTCCGCCAAAGGGGGAATATCCAAGGGGGGCAAGCCATTCTGTTGTAAATTTATTTAAAAAAAAACCCGCTTTTTACAATTTCAATTTTTCCCCTTTCCCTTTTTGGTGCTCAATTCTTTGGGGCAATTTTCATCCGGGTTTAAATTAAACTTGTTTTTTCAGCGTAGTGACTCCTTAAAAAACCCCTCCCTTTTTCACGGCCAAAAAAAACAATTTTTCCTGGGACCTAATTCACAAGCAAAGGTTAATTACAATTTATCTCTTTTGTTGGCTAAAACACCGCTTTTTAACACGCTACAAAAAACTAGTATTTGTGGGGGGTCATTTCTTTGGGGCAATTTACTTTTCCCGGGGGTTTTAAATTAAATTTTTTTTCAGCTTGGTGATCCCCAAAAAAACCGTCATTTTCAACGCCAAAAAAATATACATTTTTCCTGTTGCCTAATTTTAAACAAAGGTTAATTTTCAATTTTATCTTTGTTGTTTGGGGTAAAAAACACCCATTGTAACTGCTAAAAAGGGAACCCAGTTTTTTGGGCTCAAAATTTTTTGGCGGCAATTTTAAACCAGGGGTTAAATTTAAACTTGTTCGCTGCTGTGGGGACTCCAAAAAACCGTCCTTTTTTTACCCCCCTAAAAAAAACAATTTTTCCCGTAGCCTGTCACAGGTTAAATTTAAAGGGTTTAAAATTTCAAAAAGTATTTTTTGTTGTGTGGGTAGAAAAAAAACGCAATTTTAACACCCCGCTTTTTTCCCCCCAAAAAGCTAGGGTTTTTTTTAAATTTGTGGCTTTGCCCCAAAAAAATTTTTTTCCTTTTTGCGGCAAATTTTTTTTAAAAAAAAATCCTGCGGGGTAAAATTTTAACCCGGGTTTTTGTTTTTCAGCTGTGGTGATCCCCAAAAAAACCCCCATTTTTAACGCCAAAATATTACATTTTTCTTAGGGATAAATTTACAAGGGAAAGGTTTAAATTTCAAATTTTTTTAAAAAAAAACTTCTTTGTTTTGGGGGTTTTTTGGGGGGAAAAATTTAAAACCCCGGGCCCAAAATTTGTAACAACCGGCCCAACAAAGCTTTTCTTTTTTTTGTTTTGGTTGGGTTTTTGGGTCAAATTGTTTTTGGGGCTAATTTTTACAAAAACCAGGGGGTTAAAATTTAAACGTTGTTTTTTAGCTGTGGTATCCCAAAAAACCGGGCATTTTTAAAAGCCAAAAAATTTTAAATTTTTCCCGTAGCATAATTCATGTCCCGAAGGGGTTTTAAATTTAAACCTGTTTGTGCTTTTACATTTTTTAAAACCACAGTGTTTTTAAACCACACATACAAGTAAAATTTTTTCCCGGCCCTTTGTGGGAACAATTTATATCCCAAAGGGGGTTTCCCCTAACTTGTTTTCGGGGTTTATTTTGGGGTCAAAAACGGTGTATATTTTTTCCCTATACAGTTTCTTCATCAAACAGTGTTTACATTTTAAAAACAAACAGTAGGGCAGGCCCAAAAGGTTTGGGAGGCTCCCGCACCTGCGAGTGGGGAGTGGGACAAACATTCCTGGAACAGGCCCGGTGCAGCACTGCAAGGGGACGTGCAGCGGGGTCACTCGGTGAGGCCACAAAATGCCGTGTCATCTTGCGCAGTCGTGTTGGTTCAGAACCCAAGGGTTCTGATTGGTTGACTAGGTCATCCTCTGCCTCCAGATGACATCTGACTAAACAGCCAAGAGTGGTGGGAACCTCAGACACAACACTTAGTTGGCATGGGCCCGGGAGCGGGTCAGCGGCCTCATCTGTCCTCAGCCCGGCCTTGTCCAATCGGTTCCCTCCAGCCAGAGATCTACTATGTGGTCTGGCTCAGCGGCACTATATGCGAGGATGAACAATTTGAGGAGGGCAGTCAGCAGCTACTTGGCAGTGAAGTAAATGATGCAAAAAAAAAAAAAAAAAATTATCCCTGCTTCTTGCAGTAGGCGGGCAAAAGTATAGATGTGGAGAGTGGCATTGGTGAGTCATGTTGTGAGGGTCAGCCTCGGCATACCAAGACCGGTGATGAGGGACAGCAGTGATGGATGATACACAAAAAAAAAAAAAATAGATGATGATGTAGCCGACCGCATTGGGAGCTGGGTGAAGCAAGGGCTTACATCATCGGTCAGGTGAGAGGGCGTCTGCTTGCGAGGGTCAGGCATCGGCGCAGCCAGCAAGTGGGTTGTGTGGCCGTGAAGTCAGCGGGTAGCAGCCGTGTGAGGTCGGGAGCCAAGCGGCCTCGTGGTGAAAAACCCGCTTCGCAGGTCCACAGAAAGTAGCGGACAGGGGCTCAGCGAGGCAGCGCGCATTAGTCACTCTGTGCGGAGTGTTGGCGGTAAATCTGCTACTCGGTGGTGTGGCAGTTCGTTGCTAAGAGGAGCCGAATAGGATATATGTAGAATCTGTGGGAAGAAAGTGAGCGTGGCCAGGGAGCTACGTTGGCACCATGGCCCTGTGCAAACACATGCGTGTCACCATCGTTGGTCTCGGGAGAATCGTGGCTCAGATGTGGTGGGTCCATTCCTGCCACTGCAGCAGCAGTTGCGGACGTGGCACGCATGCCATTGCAGCCAGTCAAGGTCTCCACCACCTCTGCCTGAAGGCAGCTGTTTCCCTTTGCCATCCTCTCCCGGTCCGAGATGGCTCCTGCTCCTCGCTTCTCATGTGCCAGCAGTCGATCTGAGAGGCGATTGCAAAGAGTCAGCAGTATGCATCCATCCATTCCTAAGGTGACAGCAGCTGTCGTGCTCCTGTCCAAGTTGTTGGTGCTGCAGTACATCCCCT
>JAODAL010029248.1:0-51942 GCA_025379985.1 Phyllomedusa bahiana
AATTCTATATTCACCACAGGTAATTGAAAGGTGCAAAAAAAAAACCGTTTTTTTTTAAACAAAACATAAAGTTAAAGTGTTTTTTGCTTTAACCCGCCCCTGTTCATTGACCTTTCGTAAATCTTAAAACGAATTCTATTTACCCAGGGGAATTGAAAGGTGCAAAAATAAGTTTTTATATCAAAACATAACAGTTACGTGTTTTTTGACTTTTGCCACCCAGCCTGTTCATTGACGAGCATCTGTAAAAACTTTAAAAAGCAATTCTTATTCCACAGGGGAAAATTTAAAGGTGCAAAAAATACGTTTATTAATTTTAAAAAAACAGTTCGTGTTTTTTGACTTTTCGACCAGATGTTCATTGCGGGAGCATCTGTAAATCTTAAAACAGCAATTCTATATTACCCAAAGGGGAATTGAAAGGTTTCAAAAAAATACCGTTTATTATATCAAAAAAATAACAGTTACGTGTTTTTTTACTTTTGCACCCAGCCTGTTCATTGCGCAGATCTATTTAAAACTTAAAAAAAGCAATTTATTTCCCAAGGTGAATTGAAAAGGTGCAAAAAATACCCTTTATTATATCAAAACATAACAGTTACGTGTTTTTTGACTTTTGCGCACCCAGCAATGTTCATTGCGCAGCATCTACGTAAATCTTTAAAACAGCAATTCTATATTCACCACAGGTGAATTGAAAGGTGCAAAAAATACCGTTTTATTATATCAAAACATAACAGTTACGTGTTTTTTGACTTTTGGCACCCAGCATGTTCATTGACGCAGCATCTAGTAAATCTTAAAACAGCAATTCTATATTTCACACAGGTGAGTTGAAAGGTGCAAAAAAATAGTTTATTATATCAAAAACATAAAAAGTTAGTGTTTTTTGACTTTTGCCACCAGCACTGTTCATTGACGCTGCATCTACGTAAATCTTAAACGCAATTCTATATTCACCACAGGTGATTTGAAGGTGCAAAAAATACCGTTTATTTTATCAAAAAATAACGTTAAGTGTTTTTTTACTTTTGCGCACAGCACTGTTCATTGACGCAGCATTACGTAAATCTTAAAACAGCAATTCTATATTCACAAGGTGATTGAAAGGTGCAAAAAATACCCTTTTTATATCAAAAACATAAAAGTTACGTGTTTTTTGATTTTGCCACCCCGCATGTTCATTGAGCGTCTCGTAAATTTAAAAAAACAATTTTTTCACCCAAAGGGGAATTGAAAAGGGGCAAAAAATAAGTTTTTTATATCAAAAAAAAACATTAGTGTTTTTTTATTTTGCCACAGCATGTTCATTGCGCAGCATCTACGTAAATTTTAAAAAAAGCAAATTTTATATTCACCCAGGTGAATTGAAAGGGCAAAAAATACGTTTATTAATCAAACATAACAGTTACGTGTTTTTTGTTTGCCCCCAGCCTGTTCATTGACGCAGCTTTCGTAAATCTTAAAACACAATTTTATTTACCAAAAGGTGAATTGAAAGGTGCAAAAAATACCCTTTTTTATATCAAAACATAACAGATACGTGTTTTTTTGGACTTTGACAGTCAAGATTGTTTGATAGTCACCTTGCAGTTAAATTTGAATCACAGCAATTTTGTTCTATTGATTAGAGGGATTTGTGAATAGCTGTCGATTGCCCAGTCTTTTAATAAGAGACTTTCCAAAACTATTCCATACCTTCTCAAAATTTTACATTTTGAAAATGGAGCGAAATTGAGTGGTAAGCGAGAAAAGAGGGGGGTAAGCACATGGAGGTAGAGGTACGAAGAAGGTGGACTTCCTTCAGTGATGGCGAAACAGCATGCCAAGGGATCGTCATAACTTGGAGGACCGTCAGGCCTGTCATCGCTGGGTCAGGGCCCTGTTGAATCTAAGTAACGAAATCGTCGCCTGTCTGTCCTTCAGTGGTTAATGCAACCATGAATCTTAGCAGTCTTACTCCTCGTCCTCACTGTCTCGGCCTCAAATGTGTCATCAGCATCTTCAGCATCCGTCCAACTGAAGCAGCCCAAATGGTAAATCGTTGTACCACACTGTGGGATAATCCATTGTCTGATGACTTCTTTGATGACAAAATGCGTTGGGGTAGAAGGCATGTTAAAAGATCAAGAGGATGATTTAGTTGCTCTGACGCCCAGTTATTATGCACATCTGAGGAGCGTGAAGGTAGCAGGTAAATCGCAAAAATCCCGGGCAGGTCAGCAACGCATTGCAGTGCCCTTGCTTGTAGCCCGCAGCTTCTGGGATGCAGAAGTCAGGACACGACCATGTCACCTGTGTGATGATGATGATGATGACGAAATTTGCAGGATCCTTCCTGGTCTTTTACCGCTGAATTTGCTTGCGAGCGCTTATCAGTGGAACGAGGAGGAAGACGATGGGGTAGTGTCAATATGGGTCACACCACAAAGGGAGAGGGCGGGCGCAGAAGTACGCTGATATGATTCCGCCAGCCACGGTCAGCGCAAACCCTGCTCTCGCTTATCGCCGTCAAAAAGGTTCCAGGACCCTAAAGCTGGGCTTCTTGAGCAAGCCTCTGATTCACCAGCGATGTAATTTGCCGCCTTTTGCGTAAACGCATAAGTAGAGGCAAGAACCTTAAGTGGTGAACACAACCAACAGGTCTAGTCATCCATGCAGCGAATGCATTGGTTGAAATGGAGGGACGCTTGGCCAAAAAAAGGCTGGACCGACGCCGGGATCCAACCTCTGTCCACCCTCTGTCTCCGCCTCCTCCTCCTCGCACCACCAAGAGTTCCTCAGCTGCATGTCTCTCAGAGTATGATCAGGGATCAGCCTCGCTTCAGCCTCCACCTTCGCCCGAGTACCACCAGCCCACATGAGACATCCTACCCCTTCTCCTTCCGCCAGTTTGACGGAACCTTGCAAGCCGTACAGCTGCCAGTCTAGCAGCCAGCTTCGGTCTTCCAGGTTTGGGAGCAGAAGAAAACACTTTAACCCAAATCCAATCCCAATGCCAAAGACTGAATGTGGCATTGCCTGGCTTTTTGGCCTTGGAAATGTTGCCTTTCCGTCTGGGTGGACACGATGGGTTCCGCCACGTCTTGGGCCTCGCTTGCCCCCAAGACCAGATGCCGAGCAGGCATTTCTTTGCCAGAAAAAGCCGTCACTGCCCTGGCAGCCACGTGTCATCTAAAAATTCAAGCGCATTGTCTGCATCTGTATCGAAAAGTCCATCACACCACCGACACATGGATCTAGTAGCACGGCCAAGGCGCTATATCGCTGTGACAGCTCACTGGGTGAGGCTGGGTGGATGTCTTGGGGGTGTAGGGGCTTCAGGCTCGGCGCACGCCTTCAAACGCAGGGGATGGTGCAGGGCTCTTTCCCCCAAGGTCCTCTGGTGGCTCATATGCCCAGGAGACACCAGGCCGTGTTGAAATTATTCTGCCTTGGAGACCGTCCACACACAGGTCAGGAGCTATGGACGCTTAAGAACGAGAACGTGCGTTGGCTGGGTGAAAGAACCTTGGAGTGCCAGGCAAGTTGGTGTGGCGAATAACGGGCGAATATCTGCTGGCGCCCTTAAGATCGGTCGGGAATGGAGCACATCCCTTGCCTGGCACATGTCAAGGAAACATTGTCGTCCAGAAATTTCTAAAGAGTACCGGGTCTGGACTGCCTGATGTAAGAAAGGCTCGAGGTCTGAGTTCGCACTTCCGCGTTCGCACCCTGCTTCGTCCAGACTGCTGCGTTGCAGCGTACAGCTCGGCCTCCCGTAAAACAGTCTCATTGTTGACGTGGCAACACGACGGCAATTCCACCCTCCACATGCTCCTGCGTTTGTGGCAGCAGGCAAATGCCATTACGCAGTAGAAGTGACACACTGGCTACAAGCAGCGGTACGGAACTCGGGGTGTTGAACCACCGAGTGTGGAGGCAGGTGAAAGAGCTTCTGCACATCCTTGCCAGTTTTGAAGAAGCACACAATATGGTCAGTGGAACATAATGCTAGTCTGCATCAAGCATTGTGGTGCATCTTAGTTATGGAAAGATCGTTGGGGACACTCTGGAAAACAACAGTCCCGCCAGCGACGAGGAGGAGAGGACACAGATGCGGTCACAGATCTTTCTCTCCGTTCAAATCCACTAGGCCGCACAGTTTTCACAATTTCATCGGTCTTCATTAGGCAGTGGTTCGGGTCCTGAGCTAGTGCAGGTGGCGCATAAGTCTCAGGGTGCATAATTTCATCTCGGCCCAAGTCAGGGCTGTGTTTGAAAGCTGTGCGGAGGGCAGCGGAGGAGGAGGAGGTGGCGGAGGAGGTATTCCTAGACACCGATGTTACCGACGTCCCTGCCTTGGAAAGATGTGGGCGCAATTTGAGGCGGAGGAGGAAGATGAGGAGATCAGTTTGATAGTGACCCTCGACCAGAGGCTTGGGAAATACAAGGCTCCATCTCTCACATGAGTGATTGGATGCCTCATTTCCTCCAAATGATCTCGCATTAAGGCCATAAAATTAAACAAACAGTAACTGGGTGGCCACCCTCCTGGATCCCCGGTACAAAACACAAAAATCAGACTTTCCTTAACCCACCCAAATGAGAGTAAAATGCAGGACATGTAGTCCTTGCTGATTGATCAACTGGAGACATCTGTTGCGTCTGCTTTCACGTTCCCACATATGTAACGTGGAACTAACATCAGCGACGTGACAGCATTAGAGTGCCAAGTAGGCAGTTGCGGCAGCAAGCAGGCAAGTCTGGCAGACGGCATTGGGTGACCTCTGGGAATCTTTGTTTACAACCTCACCAACGCTAAGCAATGCAGGGCAAAATCATAAAAACACTGAGATCAGATTAAGTTAATGGTGCACGACTTCTGCGGCTCTACACCGATGTTTTTGGGTATCCAAAATGCCGAATGGCCCAAGCTGGCTCGTACGCCATAGAGGTGTTGTCCTGCCCAGCAGCCAGGTCATATCTGAGGGACCTTCAAACACAGAGGGAGGAGTCATTAAAGACAAACGCATCAGGCTTTCACAGATAATGTGGGATCGTTTGACTTTCATCAAGATGAATACAGGCATGGATCTCTCGTTGATGTTGGGCCACAATTGCGAGGTCACCGATTAGTTGCCAGTCTTCTTCACATTCTTTTTCAAACTGAAATGGTCTCTTGAAAACTTTTTTTTAAAAACTGATATTTCTTACTGAATTTTATTCTCTTTTCCCAACGTTCATTTGCTGGTTTTGCTGTGAGGAGACTGTAAAGACAGCAAGGTTTCATGACAACCACGTATCCTTAACTCACTTTAATCTTAGAAGTTTTACATTGTCATGGGTTTTGAAGGTCATGTTGCTTGTGAGATACAGCAATATTTCCACTGGTCCGTTGGAACAGTAAGTGTGACTTCTAAGTGCATTTTCCTCACATTTTTAATAGTGGCTGAGAAAATCATATTTATGAATTTTTTTGGGGTTCATGTTTGCTGTCGAGATACAGCTTTAATTATGGTCCTTTGGAACAGATGTGGTTATAAGCTGGCATTTCTCTCTCACATTTTTTAATTGTGGCTGATATTTCATATTTATATTTTTTGGGGTCATGTTGCTGTGAGATAGATACAGCAATAATCATGGTCCTTTGGAACAGATGTGGCTTCTAAGTGGGCTTTTCTCCCTCACAATTTTTACAGTGGCCTGAGAAGTCAATTTTTATAATTTTTTGGGTCATGCTGCTTTGAAATGCAGCAATTTACTACAGGTACTATTAGAAAAAGATGTTGGTTTAAACAGACATTTGTTCTTAACAATTGAACAAATGTGGCTCAAGGGTCATGCTTTGATTTTTTTTTGGGGGCATTTTGCTGTGACATGCAGCTATACTACAGGTCATTATTCTAAAAAAATGTTGTTTCTAAAAGACATTTTGTTCTTTCACAATTGACCAATGTGGCTCAAGGGTCATCGCTTTGAATTTTTTGGGGGGCATTTTGCTGTGACATGAAGCTATAACTACCAGGTCCTATTCTTAAAATGTTATTTAACAGACATTTGTTTCACAATGTACAAGAGTGGCTCAAGGGTGATGGGCTGATCAGAAACAGGAATAGTAGGAAACTTGTTAATGGGCACATATTGCTAAATGACTTGTTTTATGCAAGATCTTTTAACATAGCTATCTATCCCTGTATTGAGACAAAACCATTTTATACAATGAAAACAAAGAGAAACAATATGACATGTGGGTTTCCATCCTATTTTAAAAATGTGTTTTTTGAATTAAAGTACTAAAAATCTTGCATGTACAATATTAGCTGTAAAAAAAAATTCCTCTGATTGTCACAAGGGAGGTACAGGAAAACTAGACCCAGATGTAGGGTATTCAGAGGACTTGGAGGTATGGGGCCTCGGACTGAGAACAACAGTACAGAGACCATTTTGTCCAGCAAGTTGAGTAAAATGAGGAAAAAGAAATGCCAAGATAAAGGGCTCATGGGTGTAAACAGGAGCGTTAACCACCAGTATTTCAAGTGTATCAATTGGTCAACACTCATACAGGAGGGGCAAGAGCGTACCCAGAGTATTGACTGTGTACTGTGGATGCTGGAGTTCTACTCTTCCGCTTCCGCATATGATGCTTCAGCACGACAGTTTTCGTTGCTGCGTCATCTGGGCATTTTAACCTGCGTGTTAATAGATGATGGACGCCAGACTGGGCTTTTCACAGCACCCTCATGTAACTCCGGCCCTGGGTCATGCTGTGGCCCTGGACAGGTATATGTCAATGTCCAGTGAAACTATAAATCGGTGGTTGAAAAGGACTCCTTTTTGCGGCACTTTTTAAATGTGGGGGTAATGCAGGTTGGGGCTCATGCTGTAGGCCAGGACAGGTATAGTCAATGTCTGTTCAAACTAAAATGGTGGTTGAATGATCCTTTTTGGCGGCACTTTTTAACTGTGGGGTTCATGCAGGTTTGGGGCCTAATTGCTGTGGCCCAGGGGACAGGGATCAGTCATGTTCCAGTTCAAATAAAATCGGTGGTTGAAAGACTCCTTTTTGCGGCATTTTTAAATGTGGGGGTCTGCAGGTTTGGGGTCATTGACTATGGCCCAGGACAGGTTTAGTCAATTGTCCAGTTCAACTAAAACTGGTGGTTGAAGACTCCTTTTTCCGGCACTATTTAAATGTGGGGGTCTGCAGTTTGGTGATCATGCTGTGGCCCTGGACAGGTATAGTCTTTGTCCAGTTCACTAAATGGTGGTTGAAAGAACTCCCATTTTTCCGGCACTTTTTTAAATGTGGTGGTAATGAAGGTTTGGGGCTCTTGCTGTGGCCCATGACAGGTTTTGTTAATGTCCAGTTCAACTAAAAATGGTGTTGAAAGACTCCTTTTTGCGGCACTTTTTAAATGTGGGGGTCATGCAGGTTGGGGCTCATGATGCGTTCCAGGACAGGGATATTTCAATGTCAAGTTAAGTTACATGACTGGTTTCAAAACTAATTCTGCCTTATGGCATATTTTTAATTTGTGGGTGATGCAGGTTTAAGGGTCAGGCTGTGGTACAAGACAGGGATAGTAACTGGCTGTGACTTTTTTTCTGAGGATTTTATAACCTAGTGCGTTGCCTAAATTAGACGAATCCATTTGGACTGTTGTGGATGTTAATTTCAGCCTTCTCCAGCTTGTTTGGGTGGTTACATGAAGGTGTTGTGCTCTCCCATAGATTTAATGCGTCATCGCCGCTTAATCGATGCACACTATCGAAAAACCTATCGATAGCGGCCGACTATCGACTATCGATCGATCTCGATAGCCAACGCAATCGCTCAACACTAGTTATAAATAATAATAAAACTATATCCAGATCTCCCTTTCTTTCCCCTAGCTTTTTCACACAGATGCCCCAAAATTTTAGCACATCTATTTCTCCATTATGTACTTCCAAAATGTGTCTCGCTAGGGGAGCATCACCTCTAGTTTTAATAGTACTCAGATGTTTCGAGATCCGATGATGAAACTCCTGTATGGTTTTTCCCACAGGGATCTTGGGGCAGGTACACATAGCCCCATAAATCACCCCTCTGGTTTTACAGTTGATAAATTGTCTTATCTCAAATCTTCTCTTATCAATGGGATTAACAAATTCTTTAGTTTTCCATATAAATGGACAAAATGAACAGTTGCCACAAGGATTTTAATAAATATCCTCTGTCACTAGTCAAAGCCCTATTAAACGCCTTCCTCAAACATTTTTTTGGATAACCCCTTGTCTGAAAACGTGCATTTAACTTAATACATTTTTCATTGAAAGCCTCTAATGTAGAGCAGTTCCTACGAGCCCTAAGAAATTGGCCTAATTGAGTCCCCTTCTTTAGGGAAGGTGGATGCCAGCTAGAAAATTGTAACAAACTATTGGTAGCCATTTTCTTCTGAAATATCTTTGTCTGAATCTGCTTGTTTTCATCCAACATAATTTGAAGATCCAAAAAATTAATTTTCTCTCGATGAATTTCAAAGGTGAATTTCATTCCAATTTCATTATCATTGAGTCTAAATACAAAATCCTTAAATAATCGCTTTCAAAAGATCCAACCAATGAGTATTTGAAGGAACTAAAAAGGATTTTGGACCTGGGATTTGAGAAAAAATTAATTACTGACGATGAGAAGAAATTTATGTTAAATGTGAATCCTACCATTGCTACCTTTTATGCATTACCAAAAGTGCTTAAAGAGGTTGTGCCAATACCAGGAAGACCGATAGTCTCAGATAGAAATAATTTAACACAAGGACCCAACACCTATGTTGACCGTATACTGATGCCCTTTGTCACTGGCCTCCCTTCATATCTTAAAGATACGAAGGATACTGTGATGAGAGTTAACGATCTAGTAATGAGTGAAAGTACACTTCTTGCAAGTTTAGACGTAGAAGCCCTATATAGTAACATCAGACATGACATGGTCCTGAAAGCAATCAAGTATTTTTTGAATACTAGAGGTACACAATTTATGGAACATAATGATTTTGTTTTACAGCTATTGGATTTTGTTTTGACACATAATTATTTTTTGTTTGATGGCACCTGTTATTACCAGATAAAGAGAGCAGCCATGGGCACAGGTTGTGCGCCAAGCTTTGCTAATTTATGTTTAGGTTGGTGGGAGGATGCTATTGTTTTTTTCTGGACACTTTCAAATATTCACAGATCAGATTTTATTTTGGGGGCGCTTTATTGATGATACATTGATTTCTTAGGACGGTAGTGAAGAATTATTTAAGGATTTAAGGAAATTGTGATGAAATTCACCTTTGAAATTCATGAGAGAAAATAAATTTTTTGGATCTTCAAATTATATTGGATGAAAACAAGCAGATTCAGAAAAAGATATTTCAGAAAAAAAATGGCTACCAACAGTTTTTTACACTTTTATAGCTGGCATCCACCTTCCCTAAAGAAGGGGATTCCCATAGGCCAATTTCTTAGGGCTCGTAGGAACTGCTCTACATTAGAGGCTTTCAATGAAGAATGTATTAAGTTAAATGCACGTTTTCAGGCAAGGGGTTATCCAAAAAAATGTTTGAGGAAGGCGTTTAATAGGGCTTTGACTAGTGACAGAGGACATTTATTAATCAGTAAACAAAAGAAGAAGGAAAAAACTGATTTAATTTGTTGTATAGGTACCTTCGATGATAGAGCTAACGAAATGAGAGGTATACTTAGAAGACATTGGCACATTCTAAAAGCAGATCCAGTACTCTCTGAGGTGATTTAAAAATATCCTAGTGTCACATATAGAAGAGGAAAAAATCTTAGGGATGAATTTGTGCATAGTCACTTTGAGGGAGATAGCAAAAAAACATGGTTACAGTCTCCGGTGGTAGGCTCATATCCTTGTGGCAACTGTTCATTTTGTCCATTTATATGGAAAACTAAAGAATTTGTTAATCCCATTGATAAGAGAAGATTTGAGATAAGACAATTTATCAACTGTAAAACCAGAGGGGTGATTTATGGATCTATGTCTACCTACCCCAAGATCTATGTGGGAAAAACCATACAGGAGTTTCGTCGTCGGATCTCGAAACATCTGAGTACTATTAAAACTAGAGGTGATACTCCCCTAGCGAGACACATTTTGGAAGTACATAATGGTGAAATAGAGGTGCTAAAATTTTGGGGCATCTGTGTGACAAAGCTAGGGGAAAGAAAGGGAGATCTGGGGTTTTATGGATATAGTTTTATTACAGGCAAGATGGATATATAGACTCAATACATTGAACCCCAAAGGCCTAAATGAAGGCTTTTCATTTTCAGGTGTTATACATAATAAAAGTTAAGTTTTAGTGCTTTATAGATTGAGAACTGTTAGAGTTTAAGTTTGCCTATGGCAAAATAGTAAATATAGTCATTAAAAGTCACTCTTTGTTCTCTTGCTAGATTCAAATTTTTTTGGAAACTATTTAAAAACGGTTTTCCACTCATCCCCTTCTCGGATACGAATGAGGTTATAGGCCCCTCTAAGGTCCAACTTGGAAAACCACTTTGCTCCCTGGATATTATTGAACAGATCAGGGATCAAGGGTAAAGGGTATTGGTTTGTTACCGTTATTTCATTCAGTTCATGGTAATCTATGCATGGACGGAGGCCTCCATCTTTTTTCCCTACATAGAAAAACCCCGCACCCATAGGGGACACAGAAGGCCTGATATGAACCTTCTGTAGAATTTCTGCAATTTATTTCTTCATGGCTTGTCTCTCTGGACCTAACAGATTATTTATCCTCCCCTTAGGAAACCTTACTCCAGGTAATAGGTCAATGGCACAGTCGTAAGATCTATGAGGGGGTAGTATCTCTGACTCTTTCTGAGAAAATACTTCAGCAAAGTCACAAATGAAAACAGGAATCTGCTCCACCTCAGTATTGCCCAGTATGGTAGGGAGACATCTGTCAACACACAGTTGTCCCCACTTGATTAATTCACCTGAATTCCAATCAAACATCGGGTTGTGTCTCTGAAGCCAGGGCAGGCCTAAAACTACATCAGCGGACAGCCCATACATGACAAATAGAATACACTTTTCAGTATGTATGGATCCTACCAACATCTCGAGCTCTGAAGTACAATGTTGGATTATGCCCCTAGCCAGCCACTACCCGCAGGGAATCAGACAGAGGTCTCCAAGGTAGGCCCAGATGTTTGGCGAAGGACGCGTCTACAAAATTTTAAGCTGACCCAGAATCCACAAAAGCCTTCCCAGAACCAGACAGCGACATACTGTATATGAGATCTTAACTGGGAGCAGCAACTTTTTGGATACAATAGGAAATACCTGCTCGCCTAGGTGACCTTCCTGCAAATCACCTAGGCGCTGGAGTTTTTCCAGTCTGGTCTTCCTTTTTGAGCACTCCTGGATACCGTGTCCATCTTCGCCACAGTAAAAGCACAATCCCTGAGTGTGACGAGAAGTCCTCCGGTCGCTGGCAGTAGCCGCGGAAGAAGCTCCCACTTACATGGGCTACTCTGGGTTTAGATCAGGAACTGCGGGTGTAGAAGGGACCATGGAGTGGACCACAGGAGGGAGAGATTTTTCCAGATGTCTCTCCCTAAAATGTCTTTTCAGATGAAGGGCTAGTGCCATAGCCTCACCTAAGGAACCAAGGGTAGGGTAAGCCACCAACATATCCGTCACATGGTCGGCTAATCGTAATTTAAAGTGGCATCTGAGAGCTCGGTCGTTCCACATCAACGGAACACACCAGCATCGAAATTCGGAGCAATTGTCCTCCACATTCCTTTTACCCTGCCTCAAAGTGGTCAGCTGAGCCTCGGCCATAGCTTCCCTATCAGGGTCATCAAAAAGTACGCCCAAGGAGACAAAGAACCTGTCCAGAGAAGAAAGTTCTGGCGAATCAGGTGGTAAAGAAAATGAACACTCCTGAGGGTGACCCTGAAGAAGGGACATAGCGATTCCCACCCTCTGTTTCTCATTGCCCGAGGTATGTGGGCAGAGCCAAAAATACAGGTGACATCCTTCCCTAAATGTCAAAAAGACCCTTCTGTTGCCTGAGAATCTATCAGGCAACTGAATTGGGGGTTCCACAGGGGAGGCGGATAATACAGGAACACTCTGACTTGTGGTAGTCTCCTGCTGTTGTACCCTCAGCGCCAGATCCTGAACTAGCTGAGTAAGCCCCTGCATCTGCCCTATCAGAGCTGTCATGGGGTTCATTGTTTCTGGAGAGCAGTAACGGTTTTGGCCTGTGATAATCTCACGTCAAGGGAGGTATAGTGAGCCCTGACTGGAACCCAGCCCACTGTCCCTGCCTACTTGACGTGCTGCCCTAGGCTGCAGACGTCAACTGGGCGACAAACCCTGTGCTGCTAGAGTGCTGGGGCCATCAGGAGGAAGAATAGTCAGACAATTTGGGTCAATAACAAATCGGAAACACCAAGCCACAAATCAGAACCAGAGAGGAAAATGTAAACAAGCCAAGGTCAAACACGAATGGGAGCGAGGTACAAAATCAGATGACAAGCCGAGGTAAGTAAACAAGCCGGGGTCAGGTACACAACAAGCAAACACAATACAAGCACAAGCACTCAGCCTTCAGGGAGTTTAAATGGGATTCCTGGACACCGCCCCAGCAGCCGATTGGAGTGGCCTCCGGGTCCTCCTATTGGCTGGTGCAACACGCCCCCTGTCCAGAGTGGTTGGGCCTCTGTCACTCATGGAGCTGCCAGCAGACTGTCTATCCGGGTGGGGTCGCAAATCAGCTACTGCAGACTGTTGCTCCATGCAGGCTGAGTACTGCCTAGCCCTGACAGGCCCCATTTGAAATTATTTTCTACTGGACAATTCCTTTAAATAGAAATAATTTTCTGCAGCACGCTACCTCGTAGACATCCGACACCTCAAATAGGGAATCTGTTGTTGAAAAGTATTGGTCCACAGACGGTGTCTGGGAGTAGGGGGCCCCGAGCTAAAGTTTTGCAACCGATCCCATGAGTCTCTAGCTAACCCTAAAGTCATACAAAAATCATTTAAAAAATTAGGCCAACATACAGTAGACATATGGTTGATGCTAGTTATAAACTATTTTGAGTGTAATAACTATCTTTCTTACATGCAGAAGTTTGAAAATGGTAATTTTTTCAAATGTTTCACGATACTTTGATATTTTTCACAAATAAACAGTGACTTTTTGGACCAAAATTTGTTACTAACTTAAAGCACAATGTGTCACTAGAAAACATTCTCTGAATCACAGGGATAAGTAAAAGTGTCAAAAAGTTATTCTCACATAAAGTGACACATGTCAGATTTAAAAAATCGGGCTCTGTCAGAGAGGTCAAAACTGGTTTCGGTGGTAAGGGGTTAAAGACGTTGCTAAATCAAGTCAAAGAGTTGGGTAAGCAAGCCTATCTTACACCAAATTTACACTTTTATACAAGCTGTACACTGACTACTTTACATTGTATCAACAGTGTCATATCTTCACTGTTGTCCCATGAAAAGATATAATATAATATTTACAAAAATGTGAGGGGTGTACTCACTGTTGTGAGATACTGTACAGATGTAGCAGAAATAAACAGAACAGATATTGCACCGTGATATCACTGCACAGAATGTTATCTCAACTTTTTCAATCCTTTTAATGGCCTTTGTTTACAGATCAGAGCAGATAACACGAAAAGCTGTGATATCATGGTCAAGCTAGACTCTGCTATATCTGTATGAAGAAAACATATGTGTGTAGAATATATATTGATTGTATATAGAGTATAACTATAACATTATACACTTAAATTTGTTAGATTTACCTATAAGTGATGACAGTTTGCAATTTCCCTTTAAGATCATAATATTCAATCCATTAAAATCTAGTATTTAGCAGAGCTGTAGCTATAATGGCTTTACCTCAACTTTAGCTCCTTTATTTCTGTAGTTGGGGAATGTGACAGAAGCGCTCAGCTGTGATTTTACAGGGCCATGCATTGGAGAGGAAAAGCATTTTTCATCTCATTCTCATCTTTCATTTACAGCTTCCACAGAGCAACTGAGTCAGCACAAACCACTGACATGAAATAAATAAGCAAGAACAGTACATCTCTCTCGCTTTGTTGAATGTTCTAAACCTCCCCTCTGGATCAAGCATTCCTTGTGAAGGAGGAATAAACAGATTGTTGATTGCCTTTGAGAATAAAGAATTAAAACTTTACTTGAACTTTTCTTGGAGTGGAAGATCAATGTAGTATATGAAGATAAGCTTATAGGTAATTCAATTAAGCCAAGTTCTGAAGTAATAGAGTAAAATAGGATCAATACCACTCTATAATATAAATATTCAGCTAGATGTACAGCATATAGCAAGTAGTAAAAACTGATTCAGCAGTTGCCCAATATAAAGCACAATTTGCGGAACTGAACGAACCCACAACCATGCTCTGCTGCAGTCATAGTCAGAAATGGTCATTTATGGTAAAATTTAAAAAAAAAAACTGTGGTGCAAATTATGACTTGTCTTCTTGTATGAATACACCATGATTGTGAACAGGTCAACACATAACCTCTAGGATTTAGCTAGAGATTTATTTCTGAATTATTCGGTCTTACTGAGAGATTTCTTAAACAGTGTCCAAGATTTAGAAAGCTTTGTATTAGCAACCATTAATCTAACACCATTTAACCTTATAATTGTGCGGAAGTCAATATTCTGTGTTGGCAAATCACAATTTAAAACAGGAGTTAGAAGTTAAAGGGACAATTCCATCAGAAAGCAATATGTTTGTTAAAATCAATATTCCTGGAAAACATTTTTTGTCAGTATTGCTTTTTATTTCGTCCTATGCAATTAACCCCTGACTGTGACAGTCAGTTTCAACCTTCCTGACAGAGCCCCATTTTTGAAATGTGACATGTGTCAATTTATGTGTGAATAACTTGATCATACTTTTACTTATCACTTTGATTCAGAGACATAAGAAATTGTGATCCATAAAAACCCTATTTATTTGTGAAATGTATCAAAACTTTGCTGAAATTTTGAAACATTTGCCATTTTCAAAGTTCAAAAATTCCTGTGTGCAAGACGGATAGTTATTACACACAAAATAGTTTTATAACTAGCATCTACCATGTGTCTACTAAAGCTTAGCATAATTTTTTATTTTATTTATTTTTTTAATGACATTAGGGTGCTTAGAACTTTTAGAACTTTAGTAATAATTTTTCACATTTTCAAGAAAATTGCAACATAGACTGACCAGTCCAGTTCTGATGTGGCTTTGAAGGGTCTGTATGTTAGATACCTTGATAATTGACTCTAAGAAACTGCACCCATTAAGATATTCAAAACAAAATTAAGGAAGTTTACTAACCCATTAGGTTTTTTTACAGAAATTAAGACAAAGTGGAGGTGAAATTTAAAAATTTCATTTTTTTTGTTGATTTTCAATTTTTATCCATTATTCACTGGATTCACCAGTCCCCACTGCACAGATTTTCTGCTGGACGGTTTTTTACACCATCGGCGGTCTGAAAAACTTTTTCGGTTTTTGGGCGGAAGATGAACATGTGAGTGCGAAGAGGGGCTACTTGAATCCACAAACCACGGACAAAAGCCATCCTCCTGCGTGATAAAAAAAGACTTAATACCGGTCAGGAAATCTGACCAGTATTTGGTCTTTGCCGTGTAAACGCACCCTCACAGCTGAGAAGTCATTCTGCTGAGTATTCCAGAAGTCACTTTGGAAGACTCCCACTGCTGTTTGATACCCTGGGGTACCAATTGCAGACACTGCCACAGACTTTGGCATTTAGAGCGACGGTGCCAGAGGTTAAAAAAGTGTTCACTTAGGCAGAACGCTGCCCATCAGGTGGAGAAATCATAGGTCCAGAAGATCCAGAGTGGCTGCACAAGTATGTTGGACTTGTCCAGAAGTTACCATCCGTATTAATGAGGTTCCCCTTACTGCCCTTTTCGACACACTCTCCCAAGTCACCACCATTCACAAACTACCCTTTTTTAGGGAAAGGAAAACCCAGTACCCCTGCAGAGCTACTGGGAACCTAACGTCCAAGTAGGAGAAATCAGACTTTTCCAATAAATGGAATAAACGTGACCAAATTCAATGATGGCGGCCCCTTCCCCTTGGGGTTGCTGGGGGATGAATTTTTCTGAGTAAGTCTGAAAAGCTATTGCCCCAAAAATACCAAAAACTCTGCCCTAAATCCTTCCCAACAGCTCCACCCGCCCCCACAGAAAGGGGATCCAAACTATTGGGGTTTTTTAGTGCCCATCAGCCCATTCCCAACCCAAAAAAGAAGTATGCTTTTGCCTTTATCCTTGGGGTGTTCGACCCGTAATTTTTTCAACCCAGTCAGGGGACTTTGATTTTTTGTCTTATCGCCCCGGAATTTTAAGGTTAAAACTATCAGGCCGGTGGAGCCCATTTTTAAGACAAAAATTCCCTGGCCCCCGAAAAGCAAGAAGTTTAAATGACATTTTTCCCAAGTTTTAAAATGCCAAATTGTTTTGCTGAATTTTAGTGACTCCCAAAGGTTTAAGTTTTCCCAAAACCCCTTCCCGTTTTCCCGTTTTCAGATAACCCTTTTAAGATTTGTGACCAAAAAAAGGGAGCTAATGCTCGGGGAAAATCCATCCCCAACAAAACACCCATGGAAAGACTACAACAGCTCAAAATGGAAAAAAAAAAATTTAGGCTAGTTTTGCAAACTATGCCTTAAGCCAATTGGGAGGAGTTTTTTGGGTGTTGGGGCAGAAAAAACCAACATTTCCCTTAAAGGGACCTCATGGGCTTGGGAAGGCCCATGACATCCAGCACACAATAGCGACTGGTTTTCACCCTCCAATTAAGGACAGATATCGACCTATACAACCAGCCATGTAGCAGCCTGTTAAAAAAGATGTTTTAAGAGAAAGAAGTATGCCCAAAGTTTTTGAGGGGGGGGGCCATACCCATGGGCCCAAACCCCAGTTTCCCGGTTAAGAAAAAAAATGGGCAACATCAAATTTTGCATGGATTATTGAAAGATTAATAAAATCACCCACAAAGATGCTTATCCCTTGCCATGCAACAGCCTTAGGGTCTACTGCATATTTTTTTTCCCCCGGACTTTAAAAAAGGGGGGTACCCGGCAGGTTCCCATGGTGAAAAAAGGGCAGGTTTAAAAAAACAGCATCACTATACTTGTGGGTCTGTTTGAATTCCAAATTTCAAAAACCCCTTTTGGGTTGTTTAATGCTTCCCGGGAACTTTCAGAGAATTAAAGGAAAAGCGCTTGGGTTAAAGAGAATTTTGAGCCCGTCCCGCTGGGACTTGGATGACATATCATATACTCCAAAACCCTTTTAAAAACCCCCTCCAACCCCCTTTTGACGTCTTTTAGACCAAAGAAACTAGCCTTTCCCAAATGTCATCTGCTCAAACCTCAAGTTAGTTAGTTGGGACACATTGTCAGTGCTGAAGGTTTGATGCCAGACCGAGTTGTAGTAGTTAAGAGTTGGCCTACCCCTACCACTGTGAGAGAAGTAAGAAGTTTCTTGAGATATACCACACGTCCCCCAAAAAAGTTGCCCCCCTTGCAGGGGGTTTCTTTTGAGGGTTTTTCCAAAAAGAACAGATGAAGAGAAAAATACCTGGCGACCATGAACTAGCTTTCCAACAACTGAAGAAAAGACTGATTGAACCACCTATGCTGGGTAACCCTGACTACAGTCAACCCTTCTGTCTCTACCAAGACGCAAGTTACAAGGGACTTGGAGCCATCCTGTCCCAAGTGGAAGAAGGAAAAGACCGTGTGAAAGCCTTTGCAAGCAGAGCCCTGAAAGGAGCTGAGAGAAATGACCAAAACTATAGTTCCTTTAAATTGGAGTTCCTTGCATAAGTCTGGGCTGTCACCAAGAAGTTTAAAACCACTTAGCTGCTACACTATTGGTAGTCCACACAGGCAACAACCCAATCACACATCTAAACACCGTGGGCCATATGTATGAAAACTGTCTAGGTCTTAAACTCACTGTGTTGCCCATAGCAACCAATCAGAGTGCCACTTTCATTTTTCCAGAGCAATATATTTAATAAAAGGGGAGCTCTAATTGGTTGCTATGGGCAACAAAGAAAATGTTAGATCAAGACAGTTTTCATACATATGGCCTTGTGTGTCTGGAGCTCTAGAACAGAAATAGGCTTCTCGCTTAGTCAACTACAACTTCGTAGTCAAGTGCAGGCCTCGGAGAGACAACACCATTGTAGATGCCTTATCCCACCTGCCTACAGTACTAGACTCTGGAAAAGAGGAAGACAACTGGTAGGAAGTAGAAGTGCCTGCCTTCTACACCCATTTTACTTAGCAAAATACAGCTACTGCTCAGAAGAAAAGGGTTCATGACTCCTCATCACATAAATAAGGATCGGTTCTAGAGAAAGAGAGATGGAACCAACTCTAAGCAGAGAGCCGAGCAATAGGAGAGCTGCAACATTGCTTGAACAGGAGACAAGTGCCTGAGAAAATACGTACTGGCCAAGCCAGCCCTGAACTTCTGTGCCACGTGGGAGAAAGAGCCATACACTATATAAGCTATTCCACGTAGACCCTATTACTGGAGACCGACCATATCAAATTGTGATTCCCCAGAAAAATAATAAAATAATTCTTGAAACTTATCACGATAAGACTGGTAACTTCAGTGTGCAGTAAGACGCTATTACCTGAAAGCAGTTCTACTAGATTGGCAGAGCGGAGTGCCATTGAGTTTGTAGGCATTGACCATTTGAAACTGGATTACACTTATATGATGACTATGATCACTATGCCAATTTTGCAGTTGTTGTACCTGTGAAAGACTTGACTGCCAAGACAACTGCTACTGTCTTGTGGAAGACATTTCTATTACCATATAGTACTCCTGACAAGATCCTGACTGACCACAGTTCTGCCTTTGAGTCGCAACTCTTCCAGGAACTGTGTGCTTTGTATGACTACCAAGAGTTCGGGACAACCGCTTTCCATCCACAAGGAAATGGCTTATGTGAGAAGATGAATCAGACGATCATTCATCTCTTGAGAACTATTCCATCACATAAAAGAGCAGATTGGCCAAACTTGTTACCAGAATTGATTTACATGTACAACAACCATGTACATTGTTCAACTGGCTACACTCCCTACTATCTCATGTTCAGAAGACAAGGCAAGTTACTTGCTAATTTGGCCTAAGATGTATTTGTTCCAGATTAAGTGAATCCTCTGCCAAAAACTGTCTGGGTGAATGACTACCAGAGGCACCTGGCTGATGCAAATGACATTGTCGAAACCAGAATGAAAGCGGCCCGACAAAAGCAGAAGCTGGACTACAATGTGAATGCCAAAGCTGAAACCTTCCAAGTAGGAGATAGAGTTTGGCTCAAGAATAACCATGTTGCAAGCAAGCTTGATACCAAGTGGGAGAAAGAGTCATACACTATATAAGCTATTCCACTTCCTGGAATTGACATCTACAGAATCATCAGATGGACACGATCCCCAAGATGATTATAGAAACTGTCTCAAGTAGAGATAAGAGAGCAGTAAAAAGTTCTAGTCCGATTAGAACCTTGAACTTTAGTGTGTTCGGTTCAAGGTTCTATTCGAAATAGAACCCATTAAAATCAATGGGAGAAGATGTTCTAGTTAATTTTTATACCTATACTGGTGATGAGAAGCTGTTATTACCATCCATAACAGTAAACTGGATACGTGGAGCAACAAAGTGAAGAAAATTAGGCTCTAAGAGTGACAGAAAAAAATTGAAATGCTAAAATACTTCATTCCTTTCAATGGTTAACTGAAATGATGAGGACAGCTTGCAAGCAGGAGCATAGCTATAGGAGGTGCAGCAGGGCCCCGTAGTGTCACCTGCTACGGGGCCCTGCAACCTGAGGGGGCATAAAAGCCCCTTTGACACGTAGGAGATTTGGAGATGGTGTGTTAAAACTGAACTTTTGTGCACCGAGTATGATTTAGCAAAATCCAAGCACTTTGTATAATATATCGATGTATATAAGAGTTAGGTGTTATGTGAGCCTGCAAATGTCACCAAATAACAGCTTCTAGGTATGGGAAAGATGCAGCCAGCAATATCAAACTCCCTAACTATTGATGTTTGTGGAGAGGAAAATACTATCTAACTAAGAGCAGTCTGTATAGTACAGAGAGTGAGCTGAAAATGACATTCAGAAAGCAATACAGTGAATTTTATATAACATGGTCATGTGATTTTAGCAGCCAATGAGAGCCCTACACCTGAGTGTTGACGTTTTTGACACTTCTCTGTGCTCTGCACTGCTTGGATGGCCGGCAAAAGTTCAGAAAGGTGATTGGATGGTCGCCAAAAGTGTGGAAAGCCGCTGAAAACAAAACTGAAATGGCGTGTCAAACTAGAACTTACTCGAACAAACAGTAAAATGTTCATTTTGGTTCGAGTTATAAAAATTCAAGAAGTTCTACTAGAACTTAACTTTTCTAGAACAGTTCGATCAACACTAGCCTCAAGCTGTGCCAACAAGCAGCTATTCCACCTGAAGCCACAGTGAGACCAACTCAACAGTTTCCACCTCAGAGGAACAATTGCAAGATCAGCGGACAGTTAGCTTGGTCAATCCCTTTATATGTTTTTTTTTTTTTCACCTTGGATGTCCTTTCTAGCACCAAATACAGCCCCAGATGAAAACGGCGCCTTAATGATCACTTTTATTGATACTTCATCCAGCCTTGAGGAAAAAAGAGGTCCAGATTCGGAAGATGAAGGGGAAACGCCACTGTGGAGGTCTGAGAGGAGTACCAGAGGTAAATTACCTGCTCAGTATTTAGACTGAGTACCAGCTCTGACCTGCACTTCTTCCTACAAGGTAAGAACTGTATAACTTCCTGTATATAAGTTTTGTTCAAGTTAGCTAGAAAGCCTCGCAAGAAGAAGAGTTGATCCCTTTTCTCCTCATATCCCCGCAAAGGCTCTCCCTTTGCAAGAGCTGCTGGAATAGTATTGTTTTTCCTTAGCCCTTTACCCATATTATGCCCACAAGAGATTCTATCACACAAGCTGCAGGGACATTGCCCAAGTTGCCCCTTTTCCATTTTTCCCCAAGTTCAGAAGTCATGGACATTTCCACTCGTATCCCTTTTTAACCACAACACAAGACTATTTGGGACTTTTTAAATATGTATTGCAAATTTTTTTTTAAAAAAATGTTTTATATTGTTGATATTGTCTGGTATAATGTTTGTGATAATTGCAATAGAAATAAGATGTGTTGACTTACATATACAGTAAGTATTAGTGAGCCTTGAATACACTCTGTGTTGTTATTCTAAGTATGTGAAAACTGCTGTCTAGGCAAGACTAAGGGGAAGTAAGCATGAAAATGGTTAATGTACTATACAGCGCACAGCAATGCTCACAGCATTGCCTAGGAGACCAAGGATGGGGGCCAGAGTTTATAAATTGCCCTATAACTATTTTGTGGAGGTTAATTGTTAAATTATTGTTGCTGTTCAACTAAGTTCATCATCCCACCTAGGGACACGCCTCTTATGGCCTCATGCTAGCTTAGGTTTAGCTAGTCATAGCTACACCAGCTAAAGGATTCTCTGAAAGAAGAGAGCTACATGAAAAAGGGCACAGCCATCTAAATATGAATACACAAGGATTTTAACTGTGAGGTAATTACATCCCTTCCAGGTCTCACGCTAGCAGGAGTTTGCTTCTGGCCTGGCTCAAAACTAATTTAGTTCTTAGGAAAGATGTCCAGATCACCTTGGTTTAAAAAGGGCCACTTATTTGTATAATCCGGTAATTTGGGGAATTTTTTGTTTGTTCCTGTTGGTGCTTCTTGAAGTGAGCTGTGCAAGCTGCTGATATGTAAAGGGACTGTGTGAACAGCTAAAGCTGTGTGTTACCCATCTAGCTTTGAGTGAAGCAGAAGTGATTTTTTTCTGCCAGTCTGGACTCCTTCATGTTTATCTGCACCACACACCAAGGGCACCTCACCCACCATCTTAGGCAGTTGAGTACTGCTACCACCATCATAGTGTGCCCTGGGGAATAATCACCATCATCTGCAGCCACTTCTTCATTGTAGTGTCAACTAGGCATGGTGAACGAGCGCCACCATGATATAAGTAAGTCACTACTACTCTCATCCTCTCCTCTACGGACTTGGCACACACCACTTCCTTCTGTTCTGCCTCTCCCTTCTATTCATTGTACAAGAATTTGTTCTGTTATTGTGGCATAGTGACACCATAGAGGTTCTTATGTTCAGCACCTCCCTTAGAGACAAATACCTCCTTTGAAAGGCATATAACAAAGCATACCAGAAAGTAAGGTACAATCTGGTCTGTAGGCTACAGTAATTTTAACCCGTACAACATGATCTACAATATGATCATGTATTTTAGGTCTTAGATAAGAGACAGAGGGGCTAAAATTAGAATGAGGTGTATTCTGGAAAAAAAGATACCTCCCTGAATGTTTTCTGTCTGAAAGGAGTATGCTATCAGAGGACTATAGTAGTGGCAGGGATGCTTTGCTGGTTCATATGTATTTCCTGGATAACCCAACCTACACAGATCATTTACTGGGGCAGATTTACTTGCTGTACAGCGTTAACTTAGACCAGTAGCAAAATTCATTCTAGTAGCTAATATGGTATGATAAATCTTGTACATGTTTAATCACTTTTATCTGACTTTATAACACTTATTAGTTGGCTTAGTTTGTACCAATAATTGCAACAAACACACAGTAGGTCACACTTATTTTCCATGAAGCCACACCCTTTCTGCAAAGCCACAGCGTTTTGTCAGACATATCACAAAAGTACCTAAAATCTGTTTAAAACACAAAAAAGTAGAATAAAGCATATGCACCAACAATTTGGTGCAAATTGTGCAAGAATTCTGGCACAATTGCAATAGTAAATGTTTTTTAAACCATGTAAATGGTGCCCAATTTTAGATGCATGCTTACAACAACCAATGTTATTGAATTGCCAATAAGCAATTCTCCAGAGTGGAATTGCTACTCAAGCAATTCCCTAAACATAAGAATCAGAACCCACTCTAAAATGCTGTCTGCAATCAGACACCATCTTGGACGCAGAGTCCATGGCTCCCTCTAAGCTTTCACTAGATCTCACAGCAAAACAAGATGGACTTGGAGAACAGAGTATAGAACAAACAAATGTACTCAGACTATAAAAGGTCAAAAACAGCAAGTTCAAAAAATAGCATAGTCACAGGAAAACAGAGTGGTAAATTAGGAAATACTTACAAAACACAAGTTAACAAGTTGGAAGAAAACCAGGATACAATAGCAGTCAGAGAGAGTGGAGTACACCAAAACACAGGTTAAAAACTCTGCCTCAGTCATTGTTTGGGAAAACAATTTTCCAAACTTGATCGGAAAATGCTCCAACCCCGGGGAAATGTTTTAGGCAAAAGGCATAAAACAGTCTTACAAGGACAGAACACTTCTAATAACTAGAATATTCTATATCTTGTAATACTTACCATGAAAGAGAAAATCTTTGTGTTGTACATAGTCCTTCAAACTTTACATTATGTGCATTTATTGGAATGTATCTTGAAGGCCATATAAAATAAGGACTGCAATTGTCCAGTCGAGAGCGTGTATTGCATCTTAATATGGTGCCTTATCAAAAACATTCAATATGGCAGCAGGGAGAGAATATTTCCAGAATATGATATGCTAAAATTTAACAAAATTTAATAAAAAATGGAGATATTTTTGGGGAATAACAAGGCCCCCTACAAAGTTTTGAGCACCATATTATGGTTCGCAAAAAAAACAAAAGGGGTTTTGGGACCCTGTTTCCACCAAATACCGGCCTTATTGTAGAATGTAAGAATTTAAAAAATACTCCCAACCCGTATGGTTGTTATAAATGCTTTTTCCTGCTTGTTACAGCCATTTAGGGGAAAAGCATCCCAGCTTTAATTCTTATTTAAACATTCTCTATTGACTTGGCAGAATCAGCCTTCTTTCTGCCTGGCTTGTGCACAAGTGTGCAGTTCAGCTACAGTGCGGACTTTTTAAGACCCACTAAGTCGTACCTAAATGGAAATCTTGGCAAAGCAATCACAGTGAACGAAATTTAATTTAAATTTCCTTTGTCAACAAGAAAAATTTGTTCTAACCCTGTTTAAACATCTTACTGGGTTTTTCTTCTTTTTTACAATCATAAATTTTAAATCCCTGGTTAGAAATGAAAGCTTTTATTCCATTGAGGGGTCCAGGGATTTACTGATCCAGGACAGTAAAATAAAAAACAATTCCAGAATACTTCATGTAGCCCTTTCTGTTATGCCAGGATTACTCAGCAACAGTATGCTTCAATAATGCTAAATTATATTCTACACATTAGTACATACTAAGCTTGAATTTACTTTTTTAAAGGGACAAAAACGTCTAAAACTTATATTGAAGCACGAAAACAGTTTCCTATAATCAACTAACAATAAAATATATAGTCAAGTCACATTATTATCCCTAACTACTTTGGACGTCGGCAGCACGTTGCTCATGAAGAAAGTCACGTGGTAGTGTTTATTGTATTTAAGTTTTAAAAGGCTGTCTGCAAACATATCCCTCATTGCTGTCATGGGTAAAAAGGGTTTCAAAAAGGGATGATTATTAGCTTTCAGGCCATGGTGGCGGTATTTCTGAAACTACAGTTTGTGAACTGTTCGCATGATGCTGTAGTGAAAGTGTATTGTGAGTGTGGTGTGAGAGGTGAAAATCATCTATAAAAAGTAGTGAAGGCAACTGACTGCTACTGTAAGCACTACCCCCAAAACGACAAGGAACTACTAGATTTTGGTTTTAAACAACAGTTCAGTGAACCCTACTGTGAATGGGGCACAGAATCTTCCAAGTTATTTTGGAAGATAAAACTTAAATTTTCAGGGCAGTATCAGAAATTCACTGCCCCTTCCCACGCATACAACTAACTTTGTTAGTAACTTTGTTACCAGGGGTGTAGTCACATCCACAAACACACTAGGGCTATTTAATTGATAAACAATTTTTACTTTTATTTTATATGGTGCATTTTCAATACTTCAAAAGACGAAAAACTTACAAATAAATAAACAATGTTAATGTGGAGTATTACTTTGTTTCATCCACTTTTTCAGAGGGTGATATGAAAAAGCATTGGAAGCTGTGTGGTGGAGTCAGCTAGTGTTTGCCAAACGGGGGCACACTTTGGAACATTTTCCTTCCTTTTTCTTGCTTGAAAAAATAAGAAAGTATTCCCAAAAAACGTTGCAACGCTTTTTGGCACACTAGCTGCACTCCCCATATCATTCCAAACTGTATTTACAATCACCCTCGAAAAGTGGATGAAACTACGCTAAATACTGCCACGATACCATTTGTGTTATTCATTGCCTTAGGTGTTCGCTTTTGAATGTTTTGCACTGCACCTATGTAAAAATAAAAAAAAATATTTTTTATCAATTAAAGCCCTAGTTGTTTGTAGTAGTCATGGGGGATTTATCAAAACCAAAAGGGCTAAGATTAACGTGAGATTTTGGATTTATACGGCATACATGCAAGTTGGTTCTGTGCATCACACCAAATGCTTTGAACCCCCATAACACGTGGGCACTGAATTTGTTTAAGACACCATCATCCCCTCCTTGCTCATTTTGTCTTCCTTTGAATTGTTGGGATCTTCCAACAAGTATTCAACATGTCACATGGCTAGAAATGGCCATCAATGGTTGGAAGAGCATGACCGAGACTTCCAAGTACTACCATCGGCCACTTATGCCTCAGACTGGAACCCAATTGAGCATCTGTGGGACCAAATCGATAGCTGCGTTCGCTCTAGGTCTCCCCAATGCATTGTCCCCCGCACGTGGGATGCAGTCGCATGACTCTAGTTCTTGAAACCTCCCAGGACCTTATTGATTTCACCCATAGCCATCAGTCTATTGTGTTGCAAAAAACAGTGGCTACTACTGTATCTGCACTGGAAAACCCTTTGACGGATCACATGATTAGGGATAGCATAAATTCTCCATTGAATGTCACCTGCTTAACACAGCAAGAAAGGCAGTGCCACCTTAAAAGCTTTATAATAAACCAATCACTGGGTCCAGATGGCATACATCGCCAAGCCCTGCAGGAAAACGTACCAAATTTTGAAAAAACAAAATGAGTCTACAAATTGGGGACAAATTGTGTCAATATTTTTGTGGCCACCATTATTTTCCAGCACTCCCTTTAACCTCTGGGCAGGAATTAGTAATTCATAGGTTGTAAAGGGAACCCACTTCCACTCCCCATGACGACACACAGGGGGTGGATTTTGGAGACCTTGTACTCCTCCACCTTGTTTGAGATTCCCTACATAGCTCAATAGGGTTTAGGTCGGAGCCCATTTTGGCGTCCGCACCTTTATTATCATTTCTTCAACAAGGGGCAGTGTATCTTGGGGGGTGTTTTGTCGTTTTTTTGTTGGGGGTTTGCCCTGTGGTCCTTTTCGAAGGAGGGGACATGCTCTGTATCGTACGTCACAACATGTTGGCATTCACGTTTCCAATGAAAAATTTGCTCCCCCAGTTTTGGGAGCACACATCAGCCCCCCAAACCCAAAATCCCACCACCATGCTTGACTGCAGGCAAGGAACTTGTTTTAATTTCCCTTTTGTTTTGGGGGCCACCACACTTGACACCACCTGAAACAAATACATTTTTCCTCGTCTCATCAGACCACAGAACATAGTTCCAGTAATCCATGGCCTCAGTCTGCTTGTTTCCAGTAAACTGTTTGTGGACTTTCTTGTACATCATCTTTAGAAGAGGCTTCCCTCTACATCGACAGCCATTCAGACCAATTTGATGCAAATTTTCCATACGGTTGAGCATAAGGCTCCCCCACCCCTTTTTAACCTCTGCAGCAAAAGCTAGCAGCACCATATGACTATTTTGAAAAAACAGTCTCTGGATATGATGCGAGCACTGCACTCAACTTCTTTTCCCCAACCAGGAAGGCTTTTTTTGAGTGAACCGTTTGTTAAATTTCAATATGGTCTTGACCAGCATGCTGTAGCTCGGTTTCAGGGTATTAGCAATCTTCTTATAGCTTAGGTCATCTTCATGTAGAGCAAAAAAAAATTTTTCAGATCGTTAGTAAAAGAGATTATGAAGCAATAACACCAGATTTTTTAAAACACCGCTCCCCATTACTCTAAAACCCTTTTAAAATAACAATCCCCCCATGAAATGGAGTAAAAAAAAGGCAAATTGGGCTCAATTGATCAATTTTCACTAAAGGGTGTACTCACTCTTGTTTCTAGCGCCTTAAACATTGATGCCTGCGTGTTAAGATATTTTGAGGACACACAAAATTTCCACTGGTAAACAAGCTGAACAGTGACTACTTTACATTGCATCAAAGTGACATATTTCCGTAGTCCTATTAAAAACATTTTAAAACAACATTTCAAAGATTGAGAGGTGTACTCACTTTTATGAATATTATTTGAGTAGAATGGGCGAATCAAATTTTAACGAAAAGAATTTTTTTAAATTTCAGGAAAAATTCGATTCTGAACAAAGTCGAAATTTGGGGGGCTTCGCGGGAATGAAGCGTGCTTTTGATTTATAAAATGGCTGCGAGCAATGGGGTTACATGGGCAAAGAACTCTGGGGGGAAGAAAGGCGAGCCATATGACTGTGCAGAATAAGCCAATCAAGCCGGGGGATTTTTTGTACGCACCCCCCCTAATAAGCCGGGCGCGACGCTGGAGCTCAACCACTCTCACTGTACGAGTAGGGAATGCGCCCAGTGCTTAGATATCTATTCTAAAAACTCACTTTTATACAGCGATTTTTTTTGGGGGGGGTTCCAGCTTGTCTCAGAACTGGTTCTCTTATTTCATTTGATTTTGTGGGGTATTGGAACTGAATCCAGTGGCGTCCAATGCACTGCTAACATTTTTAAAGCTATCGCTCAGTTCTTTAGCCCCTTGAATATCCAAGGGTTTTTTCTAAACCTGTTCCGTTGTATTTATTTAAAAAAAAGCGTTTTTACAATCCAAATACAACTTAATTTTGGTTTCATTTCCGCAATTTAGATCCAGGGTTAATTAAGCGTTTTTCTGCTGTATGGTTTGTAAAAGAAACGTTCTTTTTCACCGCCCAAAAAAGCAATTTTTACTGTACATAATTCCCCTAACCGAAAGGGAATTAAAGTTTTTTTTTGTTTTTGTGACCTAAAATAAAACCCACCCCCCCCCATTTTAACATGCTACAAAAACTGTAATTTTTGGTTCTCATTTTTTTTTTGCAAATTTTATCCAGGGGTTAATTAAGCTTGTTCTGCTGTTTTTTTGGTCAGTAAAAGAAACCCTTTTTTCTTTTTCACCGCCAAAGAAGAAATTTTGTCTGTAGCATAAATTCAAAACCGAAGGTTAATTAAGCCCCGTTTTTTGCTTTTATTATCAGTAAAAAAAAAACACGGTTTTTTTTTTTAACGGAACATACAAAAATAAATTTTTCCTGGCCCTTTGTGGAGCGCAATTTTTATCCAAGGGTTTTTCCCAAGCTTGTTAGGGGTTCTTTGGAGTAAATAGAGGTTGTATTAAATATACAGATATCTTCATCAAACAGGTCTGTACTTTTTGAACAAACAGTATGTCAGAAAGAGAGGGGGCAGGGTCTTCCCTGTGGTCAGTGGCACAAACTTCCTGGAGCAGACCCCGGTCGCAGACAGCAAAGGGGGGTCCAGTAGGGGGTCACTCGGTGAGACAGAACTGCCCTGTCATCTAGCGGGCGTGTGTTGTTCACAACCCAATGGTTCTTGATTGGGTTTTTTATCATCCACTTCCCCCAATACATCTGACAACCCCGCCAAGAGTTCAGTGGGGAAAATCAGACACAACCCTTATTGGCATGGCCCGGGGGCGGGACGTGGCCCCACCCTTTCCCCAAACCCACCTCTGTCCCATCCGGTTCCCCAGCCAAGATTTTCATGTGGTCTGGGGTCAGCGCCACTATATACGAGGGTGAAAAATTTTAGGGGGGCAGCACAGCTACTTGGGACAAAGAAATGGGGCCAATTTTCCCCCGCTTCTTTCAGTAGGGGGGGCAAATAAGATGGAAAAGTGGGATGAGAGGGGCAGTTGTGAGGGGGCACCCCTGCAAACCAAAACCGGTGATGAGGACAGCAGTGACATGAAACACAAAAATGAGTGAGCCGACCCAAACTTGGAGCCGGGTGAAGCAAGGGCTTTATATTGTCCGAGAAGAGGGCGTCAGCTTGCGAAACAGGCAGCGGGGCAGCCAGCAATGGGTTGTTCCCCTCAGTCAGCAGGGTAGCAGCAGTGTGAGGTCGGGAGCCAAGCGACCACGGGTAGAAAACCCGCATCGCAGGTCCAAGAAAGTAGCGGCACAGGGGCTCAGCGAGGCAGCGGTGGTAGTAGTCACTCAGTGTGGAGCGTTGGCGGTAAAATCAGCTACTTGGCTGTGTGGCAGTTCTTTGCTAAGACACCGGAGGAGCCGAATATGGGTATATGTAGAATCTGTAGGCAGAAAGTGAAGCGTGGCCAGGGAGCTAACAATGGCACCACGGCCCTGCGTCAACATATGCAGCATCACCATCCGGTAGCCTGGGAGAAACGTGGCTCAGATGTGGTGGTCCATCCTGCCGCCGAAGCACGCATGCCATTGCAGACAGTCAAGGCTCCACCACCTCTGCAGAAGGGAGCTGTTTCTCTTTGCCATCATCTCCCGGTCCAGATGCTCCTGCTCCTCGCTACTCATGGCGCCAGCAGTCATTTAGCGAGGCGATTGCTAAGAGACAACAGTATGCGTCCAACCATGCTTAGGTGCAGAAGCTGACCGTGCTCCTGTCCAAGTTGTTGGTAATGCAGTCCCTCCCTTTCCAAATGGTGGACTCTGCACCGTTCAGAGAACTAATGGCTTGTGCCGAGCCGAGATGGAGAGTTCCAAGCCGTAATTTCTTTTCCAAAAAGGCAGTACCAGCACTTCATAAATATGTAGAACAGAAGGTGGGCCAGTCCTTGAGCTTATCGGTTTGTTTCAAGGTGCACGGCAGCCCGACATTTTGGAGCTGTAACTACGGTCAGGGCCAGTACATGTCCTTTACAGCCCACTGGGTGAATGTGCTTCCTGCCCAGGCACACCAACAACTTGGACAGGAGATGCCGTTCTCTCCTCCACGTTGTCAAACTGCGGCTCCTGCACCAATGTCCGCCTCCTCCTCCTCCACCACCACCACAATCTCAGCCTCCACAAGTACTGCTCCATCATACCACATATGTAGGGCACAGCGGTGTCACGCATTTATACACCTGGCTTGCCTCGGCGAACGAAGTCACACAGGGGAGGATCTGCTCTGCGTCCTGCAGCAAGAAATCGATGTGTGGCTTTCTCCGCGCCAACTGCAAATCGGAACCATGGTGACGGACAATGGTAGTAACATGGTGTCCGCGCTGCACTGAGGAGGGATGGTCCATGCGCCCTGCATGGCGCATGTGTTCAATCTGGTTGTGAAAAGGTTCCTGAAGTCTTCCACCAATCTTCAGAAGATTCTGAAAATGGTCAAGAAACTGTGCATGCACTTCATCCATTCCTACAAAGCCAGGAACACCCTCCTCGGGTTGCAGCGGCAGAATGGCCTCCCCCAACACACTCTGATATGTGATGTTTCCACCCATTGGAATTCCAGCCTGCACATGTTGGACTGACTGTATGAACAGACAAAGGCCATTAACGATTTTTTTGATGATCCAGGCGGACAGGAGTACTCCCCTGTGTAATTTGATATCAGCCAGTGGCAGCTCATGCGTGACACCTGCCGTTTGCTGAGGCCATTCGTGGAGGCGACTTTCTTTGTCAGTCGCCAGGACTACGGGATGAATAAAGTCATTCCACTGCTTCATGTCCTGGTACAGATGCTGAAAAATCTGTCAGGGCAGGGGACTTGAGTGGTAGAGGAGGAGGAGGACATTGGAGAAGAAGCATTGTCTGGTGAAATGAGTGGATTTTCTACCCAGGTGACAAGAGAGGAGGAGCAAGAGCAGCTGGAGGAGGTAGATGGAGATGAGGAAGATGAGGCAGATGACCCGCAAGAACCGTGGCAGTACACAGTGGAGATGGAGGCAGGGAGCCCCTCTGAGTAACTTGTGCAGATGGCCCGCAGCATGCTGATTTGCCTGGCTAGTGACAGCCGAATTGTCACCATCCGGCAGAATGATGACTTCTGGCTCTCTATAATTTCACAGTAGCTAGCTTGTTTCAGACTTCTTTATGTGCAATATTCATTTATTGTATATATCCACAAAATTCCCAGGACAAACATTTAAAACTCACAAAGCGTAGAAAAATGAGCGATGGTATACTTAGATTAGGAAGTCCGATGTTGAACTTGCCGGACGACTATTCACTCCCATCGGAAGTTAGCAGAGGAGATGCAGATGCAGCTCGGCATATGTCAACATCTCCTCTGCTACTCCGATGGAGTGAATAGTCGTCCGGCAGCAGTTCAACATCGGACTTCCTAATCTAAGTATACCATCGCTCATTTTTCTACTGCATTGTGAGTTTTAAAATGTTTTGTCCTGGAATTTTGTGGATATATACAATAAATGAATATTGCAACATAAAGAAGTCTGAACAAGCCTAGCTACTGGAAATTATAAAGTGTATAAGAAACTGAGGAGGCAGTTCTATTTAGCAGCTTGGAGCTAGATGGTATACTGACATAGAATCATATATATTGAAAGTGACTTCTGGCTCTCCACCGTATTGGACCCTCGCTACCAGTCCAAAATGGGAGCCTTTTTCCCAGCTACTGAGAGGGATGACAAACTCAAATACTATAGGGAAATCCTCCGTAGTCAGTTGGCCGTTGCCTATGTGCGGCATCGTCCCTCCTCTGACAGGTCTGACCGGGGGTTCTTCAGCGCTCACGTACTACTGCCGCGGCTGCTGGGGGAAGGTGGGGGGGTAGGATCAGTACCAGCTCCATCAGCAGCAACCTAAGTCTGGGTCACTGATGAGCAGCTTCCTTCACCCGCCTATTGAGGAGGGCAGTCGCCAGCAGCAGCAGCAGGACCTGGAGCAGTCCCTGTACCAACAAGTTGTGGCCTACTTGGACAGCACTCTGCTACCCCAGTTAGAAGATCCGCTGGACTACTGGGCAGCCAAACTAGATGTGTGGCCGCAACTTGCCAAGTTTGCAGTGGAGAAGCTGTCCTGCCCGGCCAGAGTTGTGGCATCAGAGCGGGTGTTCAGTGCGGCGGGGTCCATCGTTACCCCAAGGAGAACCCGCTTGTCCACGGAAAATGTGGAATGACTGACCTTTGTCAAGATGAATCAGGTGTGGATCGGCCAGGATTTCCACACACCAATGCCTTAGGCGTGAGACTACATCAGCCATGACGTCTCATACAAACTGTGAGAAATGAGTCTGGGTTCAAACTACCTGCCTCAGCCACTATTCTGATGCCACCACCTGCCTGATGCCACACATCTGCTGCCAGTTTCTCCATCTGCCACCAACCATCTTTACTAGGGACTGGTATTGCCTCCCACCTTCACACTCTGTCATTGTGCCACTCTATGACCTCATGCTGCTGTTGCTGGTGCCGTGACATCCACACTGTGTCATTGTGCCACTCTCTGACCTCATGCTGCTGCTGTGGCTGTTGCCGTGCCCTCCACACCCTGTCATTGTGCCACTCTCTGACCTCATGCTGTGGCTCCTGCCGTCACCTCCACTCTCTGTCATTGTGCCACTCTGTGGCCTACTACTGTTTTGCCACCTCCAGAATGTCATTGTGCCACTGCCTGACCTATGTCTGCAGGGGCTGCTGCGAACCTCCACACTGTGTCATTGTGCCACTCTCTGACCTCATTTGGCTGCCTCCTCCACTCCTGTCTTTTGCCACGTCGACCTCATGCTGTGCTTTGGTGTTGCCGTCCCACAGTGTCATTGTGTCTTCTCTGCCCTCATGCTGCTGTTTGGGGTGCCCCTCCACTCCTGTCATTGTGCCGTCTGGGCCTACAAACGTTTTGCCACCTCCAGAATTCATGTGCCACTCCCTGCCTCAGCTCTGCCGTGGTGCTCCTTTCCATCCACCTGTGTCATTTGCCACGCTGACCTTATTCTGCTGTGTTTCGCTGTGCCGCCCAACAAATTTCATTGTGCCCTTTTGGGCCTACCCTGTTTTTGCCACCTCCAAAATGTCTTTGGCCATCTCTACCTCTGCTGCTTTGGCTGCCGCCTCACCTCCACACTCGCCCCGATGTTGCCCCCTAAACCCTCGCTTGTTTTTTTTTTCGCGGGCGTCCCAAGAAATTATCAGCTACTTTCCCCCCGTTTCAGTTTTTTGGTCATTTTTGCCCTTTTAATCCGGAATTTTATATGAACATTCTAAAGCCGGCGTCATTTGGTGCAACAAAAACCAAATTTTTGAAGACCAAAACCCACTCCCCAATTTAAGAGGGCCACAGCGCTGTACAGCACCCTCGGGCCTGTGCACCCTAAATACGTTTTTTAACAGTTTCCCCCAAAAGGGAAATCGGGGCCCAAAACAAATTTTGTCGGAAATTTCGGCAAAGTCCCCCGAATCGAAATTTTGTGAAAAATTCGACCATCTCTATTGTACCTCTAAAGCCCATAGTTCAAGAAGGAAACGTTGTTGGTATTAAACCATTAACTTGCCGAAATACTATTTTTTTTTCTGTTTGACTTTATTAACTGCATACATGTATACTCTGCTGAAATATGACTTTGCAAAATTTTTTTTTGGGAAAACCCATTTTTTATTTCTTGTCTTGTCTATTTTAAAGAATCTCAAAATCCAAGAGTAATACATCGGTATGAATAAAACTAAAAGATATCCATTAATATTTTTTGTAAAAGAAAGGGTTGATTTGTTTGTTTGTGGTTCCCCCCATTTCTTTTCTACCCCAGCAGGTCTTCGCCTACCCCTTTTGCAGATGCAACTACAACATTCTAATAGTTTTCTTAAACTGTGGACACCAACAATTTTTAATTATAGTAACTGAATCCTTTAGGCCCCTAAAAGAGGAAATGGTGGGGACAGAGACAGAGGCCCTCCGTTCCACCATCGTTTTTAACTTTATATGTGTCCTGATAAAATGAATATAGTTGAAAGTGTTGCTTACCGAGGCCAGCAAAAAAAAAAAACAAATCAGGGGCTTGTTCCCCCAGACCCACGGTGTTCCAGCCAACCAAAAACCTGGACTTAGCAATCCACGGGCACCCTTCTAGTATGGGTTGACCTTTGTATTTGACGTGTGTCGGTTTTTAAAATTTTCCCCCTTTTTTTTTAGAAATACTTGATCACAGGGGTTTACCACTGCGAAACTTCACAGTCAACGCATGAACTTTGAGGAAGTTTGAGTCAGAAAAAAAGTAAAACACTGATTCTATTGTTATTGTTAAAAAAAATTAAGTTTTAAAATTTGCCATTTGGGTTGATTTTATATTTTTCATTAGCTTTTAGACAGAAAGAAAAAAAGAAAAATGGCCACCTTTTATCGGGCTAGCCCTTTAGCCCCTCCATGTGAGTCCGATATTTTGTTCTCCTTCCCGGCCCGCGGGCCAAGGGGGTGTCAAACAAAACAAAAGGCCGGGGATACCTGGTGCGGCCACCCGGGGCCTGCAGCAAGGAACTCCAAATCCCGTTAGGGTGAAAAAAACACAACTTTTTTAAAGATTAAGATCAGCCCCCACAAACAGTGCACAGGAGCCTGCACTTGACAGAGCGTTTCGACCCGATCGCCTTTTACAGCCCAACATAAAAAACTAGCTGCTGTAATTTAAAAAACTTAAAAACCAATCACATGCAAAATTAAACACCAAAAGTTAAAATTCTAATAGTTTAACATTATTAAAACTTTTAAAGGGAAGGCACCCAGAATGGTATAAAACAATTGAAATATAATATACAAAATACAATAAAAAAAAAGGCATAATAGAAAAAATTTTAAATATATATATAGCAAACCCGTGGGGTAATTTAGGCCTTGGGGTTTTCTGGACCAAGAAAGAGTACCCCAGTACTTCTCTCGTCTGAGTTTTTTTCCCAATTTCCCCCCCCTTTTGGGGCTTTTTACATTTTTATTGCAAAAAATTTTGAAACAAGTTATGTTTTCCTTGATGACATTAAGAAAAGGGTTTTAAAACCGCACCTGAGCATTCATTACCTTTTCTAATGCCAGCTTATGCCCATGATTCGGTTTTTCCCTTTTTTTTAGTGTCCCCAATATTTTTTTTTGGCATTAGACATTAAATTTATGTATATAACTAAAACCGTAGGGGCCACTGGCCTCCCCTCTCGACCAAAACACTATGGCATGGTGGACACCATGCCAAAAACATGGAATAATCCCTATTTTGGGTAAAGTTGGTATGGGCGTACATCATGACCTCTTGTTTATTTGGGGGGCACGATTTTTCGCTCTACAACCCTTCTTGGAGTATTTTAAATCTCAAACCCTTTTAATTTAAGGTTCACGGGGAAATGGAAAAACAGGGGGACCCATTTTGGACATTCTACTAAAATTTTACATTGAGAGGGGTACGATAGTAACCACAAGTACCTAAAAACCCAAAAACGGAAAAACCATCCCAAAACAAAAGTTGCCACTCTCCCCGTACAATTTGGTGCATAAACCCTACGGGGAGTAGTAGGCCCTAGACCCCATCAAGACTCAGATTTAAAAACAGTAACAACATCAGTGAGATAGGGAGAGAGGGTACACTATAAAAGAGATAAAAAAGCGAAAAAAAAATTGGGCCAAAAAACAATCACAAAATTTTTTGGAAAAATTTTAAATAAAAGAAAAAAAGCATATCACAAAAAAACTGGTATTTTCCACCAAAATTTGCAAAAATTTTAGGGAATAAAATCCATATTTTAAAAATACCTAAAATATTCGGCAGGACGAAAAATCTTTTCAGAAATCTTAAAAAAAGGGGGTAGCAGGTTTTCCCAAAAAACCAAACAAAGGCAATTTATATCTCACACTTTTTTTCAGAGAGACCCCTAAAGGGAAAAAAAGGTTAAACAAAAGGGTTTTTCAAAAGCGGGGAAAAAAGCAAACACATCACCCAAATAAAAACCAAAAACGTAATTCTACAGCATGGAAAAATTTGAAATCAAAAAGTTATTAAACTGTAACAACACCATGATATACATCATTTGAAAGTACTAAAAGCCAAAAAAAAAAATTGGGCAGCACAAAAGAAAGGGAAAAAATCAATCAGGGGCAAAAAGCTGGCGAAAATAAGAATCAGCATCAGGGGCGGTAAAAAAATTTTTGAATGTCATCAAAAAACAAACTAGTTCAAATTTTTTGCAAAAGAGAAAATAAAAACCCAAAAGGGGAGGAAATTGGGGAAAAAAAATCAGACAAAGGGGAAACTACGGATATCATACGGTAAAGAAAACCGCAAGGCCTAAAAGCGCCCGGATTTCTTTATTTAAATTAAAACAGTATTATGCCTTTTTTAATTTTTTTTTATATTATATTTCACATTGTTGTTACCATTCTGGGTCTTTCCCCAAAAAAGATTTCAATAATGTTCATTCAGCATTGAACAGATCTTTAATTTCGCTTAATTTGGGTTTTTAAATTTTTTTTAAATTACAGCAGAAGTACCTTATGGACTGTGAACAAGACGAACCTCGAAACGGTCTGTCAAATGCAGGCATCCCTTGCTGTTTGTGCGCTGCTGATCTTTAAACTTTAAAAGTTGTTATTGTTTTCCCTAAGGGATTTTGGGGGTTCCGCGGGGCAGGCCTCGGATTCCACACCAGGAACCCCTTTGTATTTGTTGAGAACTAGATCTGATTAGAGGAACCAGTTTATTAGTAGACATACATTATTATAAGCTAAAAAACACAATTATAAAGCCTTGTAAAAATCTACGTGTATGGTTCCACTCAAGAACTTAGGTTTGTGCTCAGTACTAGTTAAACAAACACACTCGCTTGGCTTTATTTATTTTCCCCAGAAAAGGGAAATTTGGGGGAGGTCAAAAGCCACCCTTTTCATTTTTAACAGATTGGCTCACAGCTACCTTCAGACGACCTGTGCAGGGCATTTTACTTTCTGGTAAAACCCCTTTAACATACAGTACACATGCTACACTTCTCTTGACAGATTTTGATTTGTGGTCAATATCCAAATGTCATCATCAGATTGAACTTTATTATATAGTTTTCACAATTATTTGCATTCTATTTATAAATAAAGAGAGCTTTGGAACCTTCAACAGAATTTGCTTTACACCATAGTCTGCATTTTCTTTGCTTCAGCCATATTGGTTATCTACCTGGAAGAACAACTTCAAGAGAAATTATGCACTACACATTTCCCATTACCATTTCTATGTGTAAAAAGTTGGTGTGGATCCACTGACCACCGAAGGCATGGCGTAAGCCCCACACCAGGGAGGCACGTAGTCGGGCGGACAGCAGGTGGATCAGGGTGCTAGCAGCACCAGGTTCAGATGATGTAGACACGCAGGCAGGCTCAGGACAGGCGGACTCTGGTTCATAGACGGTTAGAGACAAGGCAGACAGTCCCTTAACACCGGTAAGGCAGAGACAGGAACACACTATGAAGCATTCACCAACATAGGGAATCATAACACTAATTGGATCCTGCGTAGGGCCGAACAGGAAAGGATGCCGACTAAATAGGAGCAGGTCCCGGTGCAATGAACCAATTACCGGTGCACTGTGCCCTCTTAAAATTCAAACTGCCGCGCGCGCGCGCTCCCACTAGGGCGGAGCTACGCGCCGGGAGGACGGGAGCCAGACAGAGCAGGGAGCGCGGCAGGGTAAGTGAACGCCGGAGGGGACACTGAGACACGGGCGGAACACCCGAACCCGAACGTTTCGGAACGGGGCTCCGCTATGATCAGTGGGCACTGGGCGCCGCCTGCGACCCGGGACACCCTAGGTCGCAGGGGCGTCCGTGAACAGTATCCCTCCTTGTGGCCCCGCACCCTTCCTCTTACTTGATAGATGAATAAATCTCTGGATGAGGTTTGCGTTTAGAATCAATTCTCCTACCGGGCTCCCAAGGACCTCTCTTCAGTGACCGAACCCTTCCATCCACCAGGAAGTATCGTTTTCCCCCTCAATTCTCCTCAGCCCATAACAATATCTTTTAACATCGAAGACATCTGAAGGCGACTCTCAGCCACAGACAGAGGAGGAAAAGCCTTCTGGTAAAAAATGATTAAGGACCAGGAGAGATTTCAATAAGGGAGGAGACATGAAATGAATCTGGGGTTTCTCAATCGTAGAGGGCAGCGCGGAGTTTGTATACAGCCGTGGGTTGATGGCGCTGATGACCTCAAGACTGACCCAGGAAACGGGGCATCCCAGTTGTTGTGAGAAGAGCATCTTTAGTACGAGACATAACGAAACGAGAGCCACGACCTTGTTTCATCTTGGGGAGACAAGAAACTCGAGGGGGAATTCTTCCTTCGTCCGCTTGAGTCTTCATGGCGCTCGAAGGCTCAAAGCAAGCAGCGACTGGCGGGTCCATGGGACCAGATGACCGCTTCATATCTTTGGGCAGATGCGTCCGCACTCCGTGGACACAAGGTGGATAGCTTGGGAGGTGTTGCCAGAGGGAGAGGAAGGTGGCGGGGATGCAGGCCATACAACGATGGTAGAAACAGGGGGGAATGACTCCCCCTTCGGAGGTTCAACTCCAGAGAGTCTATGAAGGAGAACTCCGCCCATGTGCAGTAAAAATTGGACCAGAATCGTCTTGAACAGTGTCCGAGTACGAAATGAGCGGAAGGTTGATACACGAACCAAGAACAACTGGTTGAGCACCGTCGTCCACCATGGCCGTTCGTGCTGCGATGCGTAGGCCGAAAGAGAAGTCGATAGGCTTCACCCGCAAAAGTTGGCGTGTTGCACAGGGCTCACCAAAACCCGGAGAACAAATGGACTCTCCCGGTCCACGAGAACAGATTTGTCTTGGAGGGAGATCCATGCAGGACGAAACACATTGTAGGAAGAATAGTTTCCGGCCATGCCGGAGAGGCAGATGAGGCAGCCCTGGCGATCGGGGATACGAAATGCGCCATTGGAAAAAGCTACTCCTAATCACCAAATAATGGGTTGCCAGAAGACGGAGAGGTCAGTTATGAAGAGTCCACCAAAATGATTGGCCCAGGGTTGAAGTGGGAATGGAAAGTGTCTGAAAGTAGGCTGTCGCGGGCTTGAGAGACGTGTGCGTCTTTTTTTGCGGCACAGGAATCACAAGACCGGAAACGAACGTGTCCTTAAACACCTTTTCCAGCTCTGGGCCAACCAATATAACCGTGATATCAGAGGTGCTGAAGGTTCTTATCGGGGCGACGGGACATGGACCACACCACGCAATGAACAATGTCCCCATTTTAAAGATACGTCTGCAAGAAGAGCAGGACGCACATAAGTCCCTTCCAGGAGGGACCTTCCGGAGGTCCACCGGAAGGGCTGCCGATGCATAGACGTTCAGGGAGGAATTATGTGTTCAGGAGAAGTATCATTACCCCACCACGTCGAAGGCAAACGGGGAGAGAGTGAGGCGTCAGCGCCTCTCGACATTACTTCTCAGGCCGGCCTAAGTGTATTTCAGAAAAATCAAAACCATGAAAAAGAAGAGGCGACCTGACCTTAGCCTGGCTTAGTGGGGTTTAAGTCGTCTGACCGCTCTGACTAGATTATTTGGAGGTGTCTGTGTTGGTCCGAATGTAGTTACGGAGGTAGAAATACGGGCGCCCTCCAGCAGATAACGCCGACTCCTCACAGGGCCAATTTTATGGCTAGTAGCTCCCGGAGGTCGGCCAAATCGTGTCATTCTTCTCCTCTAGGCATGGCCGATGAGAACGTCTATAGGAGAAGTAGAGCCGCACGTTACCAGTCTTTAACACAGTGGGCCTTTTTTGCGAAGAAACTGACCGGCTCCTACAGGGATGAGGCATCCCCCCTCCAGTGTTGTAAGGTTTTCGTGGAATCCGTACATGCAAGGATTACGAGGCCGGTAGAGAAGGCGGACTTGAGCTTTGAGAACACCTCCCGGGCCTCGACCGCCGCTGCGTGTATTAGCTTGTGGTTCTTAGGTGAGGTCTACGTATCGGAGCCTCCAGCGTAAGAAGTGGGGGATGAACTGGCGATAGTAGTTGCAGAAAGCCCCAAGAATCCTGGATAGCCCGCAGCCTGACTGGGCGAGGCCACTGCAACACGGCCAGACAGTTTTGCTGGGTCCATGCCGTAGGAGCCCTTGGTCAGAGATGACGTACCCCAGAAACAGGAGCTAGTCCTGATGAGAAAGAGGCACTTCCCTAGCTTGGACATAGGGCAGGTGGTTTCCTCCCCGGCAAGGGTACAATCTCATGAATCTTGGAGCGGACATGCTGGGGTGGTCTCGAGGTCAGGAGAGAACACCAGGTATGTCATCAAGAGTTAGAGCGCAACCACGCAAGTGAGCCGAGGAGGTCCCTGAAGACATACATTCACTAAGCCCCGTAGAAAGACAGGAGCAGGGAGAGCATTGAGCACAGTCCCGACAGGCATCACCAGGTACAACAAAAGTGCCCATCCCTGGTGTTTGAAGGCCCGTCTTCTCCATATCGTCGTCCAGCCATTGCTGAGTATCGGACCAAGTGTAGGCCCCTCTCAGATCCAACATATGGAGAAAATCTTTGGCGCTCTGCAAGCGACTTCAAGACATTCAGTGATCAACGGGCAATGGATACGGGGTCGGTTCTTCACCGTGATCTTGTTCAAGCCCCGGTAGTCTATGCAGTCCGCAAGGTAACCCATCCTTCTTCTTTCATGAAAAAAGAACCCCGCACAGCGGAGACGAGACTTTCGTGATGCAGCCCCTCCCTTCCCGGGAGATCTTCCTGGATGTACTCGGACATTGTTTGGGTCTCTGGGAACCGACATTGGTTAGACGTCGGCACCCCCTGTTGAGGACTGGCACCCCGTCAGTAAGTCGATGGGGCAATCGTATGGGTGCGATGCAGAGGAGGACTCTCAGCTGACTCTCAGAGAACACAACGTCGTACTCCAGATTTTCGGGCGCAGGCAGCCCGGGCAACGGCTCTGAATGTTGCGCGAGAGCAGGAAATCACCGGGCAGGTGGCCACCAAACAACTCCCCCGACAGTTGTGGGCCCCGCAAGGAATGACCTCTCGAGTAGACCAGTCCAGATAGGAGAGTGAGCCGCAGCCATGGAAGTTTGGGAGTGTGGATGGCGACGTAGGAGCGAGTGCAGCACGTAAAAGGCAATACGTCTTTCTTTATCAGCGCCCCTACATGGAGAGACGAGTAGGCTTGGTGATGAACTTGATGGGACACTGAGCAGTCTCCCCCGCTGAACGGATGAATGACAAGCGTTTTCTCCAGGCGTACCAAGGAAGCCGATAACTGAATTTCAACTAGTGCTGGTTGTATTAAGTTTCCCCGCGGAGGCCCGTGTGCCAGAAACGCCGTAACTGTGGTGGAACGTAGAAACCATCCTCTGACACGACCTGCACGGGCATCAACAGGCTGAGAGAGGAAGGTTGCAACTAGAATGCCACTCCCACAGATCCGGAGGTGCGGGAGTATCCCGTAGGCTTTGGGACTGCTTGTGGCAATTAATCCGAAAATGGCTCCTGGCTGGCCACAGTAGAGGCCCAAGTTCTTTTGCCGGTGCTGGGCCAATTCTGCTCAAGAGGCGGAGCCCGATCAATCTGCATGGGCTTGTCGGTGCGTTTTGGCGTTTGTGCTCAGTAGGCCCCTGGAAAACCGTGCCCAGGTGATGAAACCGGCGAGGTTGGGCCGTGACTGGGCGTTTGCTGAAGCTCCTCCTCCCGTTTCAATGAAGCATACATCGATGCGGGTCACTATCCTATCAGATCCACTTGAGGGAAGACGGGAGTCTCTAGCGCCAAGGCGTCCTTAACTCGTCTTGAGAGCCCTTCCGTTTGAAGGTGGCACTACAAGCGGCCCGTCGGTTCCATGACATTTCAGAGAGCCAGGTAAGGAATTGTACTGCGTAGTTTCCTACAGACATGTCCCCTGGCGTACGCTTTATGAGGGTCTGTCTCAGCGGAGGGATGCACGGCTGGTTCCTTCGAAGATGTTGCAGAACTCACTAGGAACAACGGTATATCCGCCTGTCACTGGGTCTTTCTGTCCCATATGGTGTACCCATGCCAGGGCCTTCCCGTCGAGGAGCTGAACCTCGGAAAACTCCACTTTCGCACGTTCAGACAGGAACTGATCAACATTAGCTCCACGTGCATAAAGCTTTGGCGATGACCCACCTGCAGAGTTCGGGTCCTCCGTCGAACTTCGGAAGGAGCGACAGGCGAAACTTGTGACCCCTTCAGGACCGCAGAACCCGTAGGGGCAGGAAGCAACCACTCGGAGCTGGCGAAGGCTGCTGCTGCTTGGACGGTGACGAGTTTGCTGCAACATTGGTATATAACTGGGTAAATTGTGTGCCTGTAGGCCGAGTTGCTGTGATTGCGGCAACAACGGTCAGTCAGATTCGCCAGGGCTGGGTAACGGCACCTTGCGGGATCCCAAGCCGGATCCACTGGTAAACAGTCTGTGTGGTTTGATCCACTGACCACCTGCAGGAGATGGCGTAACCCAACACCAGGGAGAGGAATCTAAGTGGGTCCCGGTATTCAACATAGCCCACCGCAAAGCGGGAAATGGTCGGTTGGCGGTACATTAACGCGTAACGGCAGGCAGGCTCGTATCGGTGGAAACATGCAATGTTGGTCAGGCAGGCAGCACAGTTCTATTACGAGACACGCAGGGGTCAGGACAGGCGCTCTGGTTCGTAGAGCGGTAAGGACAAGTGCGAGACAGTCGGTACACAGTAAGGCAAGACAGAAAACCTATATGCTTTCACACGGGGAAATATACACAAAGGACCCGCGGGGGCCCGGGGCAGGAAGGGGGCCGACTAAATAGGACAGTGCCCGCAATAAACAATTACCGGTGCACTGCCCCTTTAAATTCAAACTGCCGGCGCGGCGCGCCCTAGGGGGGAGCTACCCGCCGGGGGAGAGGGAGCCAGACAGAGCAAGCGCGCTGGGAAAGTAACGCCGGGGGGGCTAGACACGGGGGGGCCCCCAAAACCCACGTGCGGGACGGGGCTCCGCAGGAGCAGGGCACGACGCGCCTCGACCGGGGCAGTGGGCCCCTTTAAATTTTTTACAAATAAGTTAAAATCAATATTTATTTTTTCATATCATAAAATCACAAATCAGAGTATAGGCCAAAATAGCAACATTTTAGGCTATTAAGCCCTTCTTCAGGCTGTGTATGGTGTAGAGCTAGGTCACAAAAAATAAATAAATACCTGGGAGTAGCTAGATCTTATAACGCCAGAGGTTGTTGCTAAATAAGTCTTATGTTTTTACAGACCTAACCTCCACATTGCCAGAAAAAGGTTACATCGTGACAAAGACATGAGTTTTTAACTGGCAATTTTAATGTGTTGGTGTGTGTAGTGTCCAGTAAAAAGAGGTGTGACCTGAAAAAATAGGGCTGTGGTCTGTGAAAAGGAGAGAGGTAACTTAGCAACAGCCCCAGGCATGAAAAGTTCTAGCTACATCCTTAACTCAGGTCATTATTGGCAATTTTACAAATTCTATATAGTTCTATGGAAGTATCGTGTGACCTACATGTGACGCTCACCACAGACTAGTGGTGAGTCCTTTGAGTCAGTAAAGAGCTTGGGCATTGAACCAAACCAAAGAGCTGAGGTTAAGGAATCCCTTGGTTTTCCATTGTAAAATATATTTTAACTGTGGTGCTGAAAACTCCCAGGTGGATACCCTTAAAGGGGTTTTCTCGCCACAAAGAATATAATTTAAATTAAGGGGCACCTAAAAACAAGCTGTTCTTTGTTAGGCTGTTATTAACAGTCTTGTATATTATCCTTACTATTGTTTCCAGGGTGGTCTCAAAGTCCCTATTTGGTCTCCCATGGTTATTACTGTCCTTGGCTTGCCCCATAGGCTCCCATACACTCTCTTCTGTACTTGCTCTCATGGATGGATTCTTGGAAGTGCACTCCCGAAGCTCCGTCAATCCATTCTGTTCTTTCAGATGCCAGCACAAGTGAATTAATACTGGGCATGTGCAATAGGCCAGAATCAATAAAATACATCATATCTCCACCGGCTGATGAGGCAGGGGGCATATCGCTCCCCAGAATATAGCGCAGCTGTGCATCCAGTGGTGATTATTATTGCATGCCTATTTTACTCAAATAACAAAACCAAAGTCTTAAAGGGATTGTCTCACTACAAGGATTGCTTTTTATGTTAAAGATCTTGCAAAAGCAAGTCACTTTTCAGTATATGTCCATTAACAGTGTCCTACTGCACCTATTCCTAGATATCCCCTCGTGTATGGGCTGCGTCAGCTTCTCAGGTCGCTATAGCTACAGACCTGTTTACTCTCTCAGGATAGGCTGCCAGCACTGGTTGCTATAGCTACAGACCTGGGTTCTACTGCAGCCTAGTAGAAGAGAGTAAACACTCCGCTGAATTCAAAATGAAACCAAGAAAACAGGACTGAGGTGAGATGAATCAATGTAGTGAGACAATCCCTTTAAACCATTTGTATGCAGTGTTTTTGTTTATTTTTGAGGCCAGTCAAATTTAAAAAGATTTTAAAATGCATTTCAAGTATTTAAGCAGAATGATTGGTCATTCCTTGTCACCCATTCCCTCCCTGCACCCCATACCCGATCCTCCTCCATTGCCTATGTAGTTTTCTTGGATGTTGGATAGGCTATTCAGCATTCAGGAAAGCAGAGTGTCACCCATCACTCACAGCAGCCAACCCAAAAACCTGAGTGACTGCTGTGGGGATATAAACCAGCTTTCCCAGGTGCTGATAGGCAATTCAGCACCTAGGAAAGCTGAATGGCATCCATTCCCCACAGCAGGAAACCCAAAAACCTTCTGTGGGGAAGTCACCCAACTTTCCTGGATGTTGTAGGGTTTACTTGGGATTTTTTTTTTTTTACTGGTTTCCTTTTTAGACCTTGACAGATTCGCTTGTCTTCTTTCATTAATGAGTCAACGAAGGCTGGTGTCATGGAGTGTTTATTTAAATGAACAGTTTTTTTTCTTTTTTTGGTGTCTGTTTTTTTTTTATCATTTTATTCCAGTGTTAGTAATGGAAGAATCTGACAGACTCCTTTTCATTACTATCGCCAGAGCTTTGAGTCAGCCAACGGTGGTTTTCATCATCACAAGGCCAACACTAACCCCTGCCTCTATTACCACAGGACCCATTGCACCAGCGGTATGGGGAAGAGCCAGGTTACTGTTAGCAGGTGGATCATCTAATTTAAGGGTCTGCTTCTTGGGCGACTCTCTCTCTCTCTCTCTCTCTCTCTCTATATATATATATATATATATATATATATATATTATATATAATCTAATATAGAATATATATATATATATATATAAGTAATATAATAGAGAGAGAGAGCAGAGGAGAGAGAGAGCAGAGGAGAGAGAGAAGAGAGAGAGAGAGAGAGAGAGAGACCTCAAGATCTCAAAATAAAGCAACACACAGCCATCAGTATCTAAATCACTGGCAACTTAAGTGAGCACACCCCTATGTGAAAATGGACAAATTTTCGATATTTTATGTGGCCACAATAATTTGCCTTAACTCTCTTGGGCATGGAGTGCACTAGCGTTTCAAAGGATGCCACTGGAGTCCTCTTCCACTCATTCATTACGACATCACAGAGCTGGTGGATGTTATTGACCTTGCACTCCTCCACCTTCCATTTGAGGATGCCTCACAGATGCTCAATATGGTTTAGGTCTGGAGACATGCTTGGTCAGTCCAGCAACTTGTTTTCTTTAGCAAGGCAGTGGTCATCCAGGAGGTGTGTTTGGGGTCGTTATTACAGTACATTGAAATACTGCCCTGCAGCCCAGAAAGAAGGGGATTATGCTCTGCTTCAGTTTGTCACAATACATGTTGGCATTCATGATTCCCTCAATGAAATGTAGCTCCCCACAGTCGGCAGCACTCATGCAGCCCCAAACTATGAAACTCCCATCACCATGCTTGACTGTAGGCAAGACACACTTGTCTTTGTACTCCTCACCTGGTTGCCACCACAATTTTTACACCATCTGAACCAAATAAGTTTATCTTGGTGTTATAAAACCAATTGACATGCTCTCAGTTTTCTATGTCAGTATTTTTGTGTTCAGCAAACTGTTTGCGGGCTTTCTTGTGGATCATCTTTAGAAGATGCTAAGCACTGACAGGCTGATCTCCAACCTCTTAAAGAGAACCTGTCACATAGGTTATTCCACCCTTGCTGAGGACAGCACAAGCTAGTGTCAGACATGCTGTTTCCATTGCTGTTCACTTATTTTTTAAGATGGTGTAGTTTTAGAGTATTTAATGCTCAAATCTGCTGTTTGCCGCCAGAAAAGAGTCCAGCTTACAGCGCTGGAAACAACAGGTCTGTCACTAGCTTGTGCTGTCCTCTCCTCAGCAAGGGTGGTATAATGGTATAATGTGACAGGTTCTCTTTCAACCTCTGCAGCAATGCTGACAGCACTCAGATGTCTATTTTGAAAAGAAAATCTCTAGATGGGACGCTGAGCACATGTACTCAACTTCTTAGGTTGACGATGACAAATAACTTTACACAACAAGAAACAATTTTAGATATGGATTGGAAACCACCAAATACATGACAAAAATAGGATTTGAAACAAAACAAATATCAAGAGTATCACAGCTAAGAAGTAAATCCTATAGTAAAATATAACTGTTATTAATATCTTAAAAAAATAAAGAAATTACTCCCCCTAACATACCCTAATATACTCCTCCTATGGTAGCGCTATCACTCTGAAAAGGATGGCCCCACCCATGAACCTCCTACCCAACCCTGGAAATCCCTAGGACAAAGATATACTGTAACCAAAACAGAAAGAACTTCTAGGCTGGAAATTTTTTTAATAGAATAATACAAATATGTATAAAGGTACCAGGTCCCAGCCAGGAGGAGGAAACAATGGCATCGGACCTGGTATCTGCATGGGCAATGATGCCTGAATATGGAGTATGGATCTGTATTATGTCCATGGTTGAGTTCTCCATCGGCGGTATCATGAGTACACATAAATGCCATGCTTCTCCCATACCTCTAGTATTTCTACTGGATTGATGATGATTATACGTGCCAATCTCCTGCATACATGTACAACCTGTTTACATCCTCATAGTTAGTGTTTATTCGTATTCTTATGATAAACCGGAATGTTTTTTGTATTTTCTCCCTGATGAACTCTTTGTATTTTTGGGGGAAATGGAGTACTGTTGGAGGAGTACTTTTGTAGTATCGGTGTAAATGCATTAATTTTGTTATTTAATCTATATGCATAGTTCTATCAGTAGCTTATTTTTGGAAAAGTACCTTTAAATATATTTATATTATCCTAATAAAAATGTTTCCAGCCTAGTAGTTCTTTCTGTTTTGGTTACAGTATATATCTTTGTCTTAGGAATTTTTAAGGTTTGGTAGGAGGTTCGTGGGTGGGCTATAGCCCTACTTTTGGTAGGGTCTGAGCACCCAGGGCATATTAGGGTGAGTATTTTCTTTTGTTTTTTTTTTTGTTTTTTTTTAAGGATATTAATAAAAGTTATATTTTACTATAGGATTGACCATGACAAAGCCTGTTCTGTGTGGAGCCTGTCTTGTTAAGCTGCTGTATGGTCTTGACTACCATGTTGCAGCTCAGTTTCAGGGTGTTAGTAATCTTCTTATGGTCTAAGCCATATGTAGAGCAACAATTCTTTTTTTCAGGTCCTCAGAGAGTTCTTTGCCATGTGATGCCATGTTGAGCTTCTAATAACCAGTATGATAGTGTAAGATAACACCAAATTTAACACATCTACTCTCTATTCACACCTGAGACATTGCAACACTAAGGTCTCGTTCACACGGCTTATTTCGCCGCGTATTTGCCGACGGATTGACGATCGTCAATCCGTCGGCAAATCAGTCAGAAACAAGTAACAGCCTATTTTCTATTGATTTCAATAGAAAATACGGCTTGTCATTCACACGACGCGTATTTCCGTGCCGGATTGCCGCCGCGGATTGACGACGGCAATCCGGACGGAAAAACAATGTGCATGTCAATTATTTACGGACGGATTCACCACCTACAATGATTGGAGATGGTGAATCCATCGGGAAAAACAGTTACAAATACGTGCCACACTTAGTGGCCCTTATTTGCAACTGATTTTCAACTGATTTCAGAACGTATTTACAATCGGCAATCCGATGTAAATACGTTCTGAAATAAGCCGTGTGAACGAGGCCTAAGGAGTCACATGTCACCATGGAGGGAAAATTTGTGCAATTTCACTTAGAGGTGTACTCACATTTGTTGACAGTGGTTTAGATATTGATGGCTGTGTGTTATTTTGAGGGCACACCAAATTTACACAGTTATGCATTCTGGATACTGAATACTTAACATTGTATTATCATATCTCCAGTGTTGTCCCATAAAAAGATAATACAATATTTACAAAAATGTGAGGGGTGTACTCACATTTGCGAGATACTGTATATACAAATGAAGGCTTATTCAAGTCCATTCAGTTCAGCCTATTGTGCTATAGTGTTGATCCAAAGGAAGGCAAAAACCCCCATGAGGTAGAGGCCAATTGTCCTCATTTTAGGAAAAAATCCATCATGACTAAAATTTAGTGTATGTATGTACAGTTTATTGTGTGTGGGAAATTATTGAAGTTATAAGGTTTATAGGAACAAAGGGAGAGGGGGGTTGGGACATACAGTATCTAAGGTCAGGAAAAAATTACTTGTTGAAAAGTTATCATTATGTGTAGCCACATATGTCAGGGCTGATCACAAATTGAAATTAGAAAGAAGGAAGAGATGTGGACTGGATCAGTGCAGCCATGGATTCTAGATACAATGACAAGATTTCAGTTGATGTAATATTAGTGTGCCATGAGAAGACATTTACAACTGTATACAACAATACAGGTGCTTCAGTTATAATGATTGCTTGTGGAGTCTGGGAGGGAGGTGACTATCACAACTCTTCAGACATGATAACTTACCATTGTAGGACGTTTGGAGTGCTATGACATCCACTCTCTCCCACTGCTCACACAGAATGAATTAGAGGACTTGTGAGCGAGCACGAAATGTGTGGGAGTATTATGATGCCACCGCTCTTCAGTTAAGTGAAAACACGCCATGCTGGGAGAAGAAACCTGTATTTGAAAATCAAAAGCTGAGAGACTGATGAAATTACTGCAAAACCATGAGGTGAACAAACCCCTTTAATGTGATCACAGGCATATTACAGAAATAATTGACTAAGACGTTATTGGATCACAAGCAGAGTGTCAAAAAGATGGAGTACTTTTGTAAATGTGTAGACAGACCAAAGGTTAGGACGTGCAGCGGACAAGCAGGAAACACTTCAAGGACAGATACTAGGATTACAAAATTTAAAACAAGGGAGGTACTCTTTAATTGGGATATGGTAACAGTCCTTAGGATGGGAAAGCAGAATAGTGTCCGCTGGCCCACTAAATGAATGAGAGCGTGTGCATGTCTCTTCCCTATTTAGGTGGAAAAGCAGCACAGGAAATCTGATGGACTGGAAGGCAGCAATGGCGCCTAGGGCACAGACTGCGACACAACTCATGACACTGATATTATGTAAAACAGCCAAACCCAAATGTTCTGCTTTTTTGCTAGAGCTATATTTTCTGCACAAACGTCCTTGAAGAGGAAGGCACATGAAAATATTTTTATAAAAGTAAGGAGCCAACAATTGTTAAAATAAAATATTTGAATCTGGGTAACAGCCATAGATGAGAACACACTGTGAATATTTTTAATTTAACATAATTACTTTTCAGCCACAAGTGTTGAAAAGCAATGACTGCATAGCACACAATAGAATTCGCTCTTCCATTTGCAGGGAAAGTAATTTTTGATAGGTTGTTTATTTTAGCTTGGTTGTATTGAAAATTGAGGGGTATTTTCTTCAGCTTGTAATTGAACTACAGAAGAGTGTAATTAGATGTACCCTTTAAATATGGTGGTTAATTTAATAGTCTAATTACAGCCACAGCTAAATTTGTAACGAAGGACAAGGTCATGAATTGCCGGTGGAATGTGGTTCGTAGCTTCTATAAAGGAATGTAAGGTTTAATTAAACAGATTCATGGGGTTTGTTACACATTTAGAAAAGGTACGAGATATGAATTGTGAAAAAGCCTGTATTATTTGTTTTATTACTTATAGCTAATATATGCAGTATATTCAGTTCAGCTCAGCATAGCACTGTAAAAAAGACCAAATTTGATACAAATCTTTAAGAGCAAAACATAATGGGCAACATGTATGAACGGGACTGCGTCAGTTTTCTGGCATCAAAAAGCTGTCTTAGCCATGTTCTATAGAATTAGACACATTTGAACCTTTAGTTTATGACCACATTTATAACCACTCCGATCCCTTCTCTGCCCAACATTGTCCTATCTTCGCTCCTTTTGCCCAAAGTCCTTGAACAGCATTTTATTTTGAACTGACCCTTACCTCCCTCCAATCTCTACTTGCTTGTTTCAAACGGTTTCCGATCCCCCCCATTTACCAAAATCACCCAACCAAGGTCCCCAATTCCTAGAAATTTTAAAACTTCATGCCTTCTCGTTTTCCCCCCCCCCCCCTTTTACACAACCCATTTTTTCTAAATTCCTCTCACCCTTACTCTTTGGCTTGGCTCTTTCCCGAATCTCCCCAATTCACTGATCGAACTTCGCCTCACTCCCCCCCCGCACCCCCTCCTACCTCGCCCGTTTCTGTTGGTGTCCCCCTGGCTCATTTGGTTTTTCTTCTCCACTACACCTTGGCGTGGTCGCTTATAGCTTCAAAGCTTTTTAGTACCACCGACGTGATGACACCCACTCTCATCTTCCCCAGAGTTACCTCTTTGCTCCTTGAATCCCCAAGTTATTGTCCAACCTCCTTCTTCCCTCCCGTCTTAAAATTAAACATGGAGAAAACTGAATTTATTATCTTCTCACCATCCCACTCTCTCCCTCCACCTGATCTCTCTATACTGTTAAGACCTCTACACTCTCACTGGTCCCACAAGTCAGCTGCCTTGGGATAACCGTTGACTCCTTTCTGTCTTTCAAAGCACAACCCCCGCCTAAAACCCGCCTGCCGTTTCCCCTCAAAAAAACCCGCTCTGTTCATTCCTTTAAACCGATGCTACAAAATGCTAGTCCTGCCCTTTGTAATCTCCCTCTAACTACTGCACAACCTTCTTTGGGCCCTCCTGTCTAGCATTCTTGCCTCCTTCTTCTATCCCCAACCTGCTGCCCTTTATCCACCGTCCCCCCCGTTACCCTCTGCCTCGCCCCTCTGCCGTCTCTTCCTGGCTACCCCCTTCCCGCAAATTCTTCAAATTACTAAACCCTGCCCTTAGGCTCTTATAACCTTCCCACCATACATCTCTGCCTTAAAACTCCAGATACCATCCCTCATCAATCTCTGCTTCTTAGGGCCTTCTCAATCTCTCCATTTTTAACACTCTTTACAGCCGTCTCCCGACTTCTTCTGTGCTTCCCCCTCCCTAAAAATCACTGCCCCAACACATCAGACTCTTTTTCCCCCTCACAAACTTTAAAAACACCCTAAAACACATCTCTCAGAAAGCCTAGACCACAATATCCCCTGATACCCCAACCCCACAAACATG
>JAODAL010029249.1:0-51940 GCA_025379985.1 Phyllomedusa bahiana
TGCAGAGCTCTTTCCCCTCCCTCCATTTCGGGGGCTAAAAACCCTGGGGTCCGCCCCGCTGCTTGTCGGGGCCATGTGTCATTCGTACTGCGTAATGGGTTGCGCTGCTGCCTTAAACGCTGGAGCATGTGGAGGGGGGAAACCCAGTGTTTTGCCATGCAACAATGAGATTTGCGGGGAGGCAAGCTGCGCGCAACGCGCCAGGCGGGACGAAGCAGGGTGCGAACGGGGGAAGTCGAACTCAACCTCGACCCTTTCCCTCAGCAGGCAGCCCAGCCCCGGGGTAGTTTTTAGAAATTTGGCGAAAGGTAATGACATGGAGGCAAGGGATGTCCCCCTTTCCAGCTACAGTCTTAAGGGGGGGGGGGCGGCCAGCAGATTTCGACCGTTATCACACCCACCTCCCTGGAAAAGGTTGTCACCCAGCCAGCGCCGGTTCGTTGCGGAGACCCATCCAAGCTCCTCCCTGTGTTGGGACGGTCTCCAAGACAGATTAATTTCAACAGGGCCCTGGTTTTCTGGGCTGTATCCCCCCAGAGGACCTTGGGTGAAAGAGCCCTGCCCCACCCCTGCGGTTTTGAAGAGCGTGGCACCGAGCCGAGAGCCACCGTCACCCCCAAGACATCCCCCCATCCCCCATGGCTGTCACGAGATATAGCGGCCTTGGCCGTGCTTACTAGTCCATTTTCGGGGTCGATGGACTTTTCCCCCAAGATGCAGACAACGCGCTTGAAATTTTAGATGACACGTGGCTGGCCGGGGGCGGGGGACAGCTTTTCTGGAAAAGAAATGCCTGTCGGCATCGGTTTTAGGGGGGGCAAGGGCCATGACGTGGGGGAACCCATCTTGTCCACCAGACGGAAAGGGGGGGAAACATTTCCAAGGCCAAAACCCGGGGCAATGCCGACTTCAGGCTTTTGGCTTTGGGAGGGTTTGGGGGTTAAAGTTTTTCTTTCTGCCCCCAAACCCCTGGAAGAAAAAAAGGTGGCTGCTAACTGGCCGCTGTATGGGTGCGGGTTGTCAAACGGGCAAAAGGAGAAGGGGTAGGAGGGGTCTCTAGGGGTGGATGGTACTCGGGCGACGGTGGAGGCTGAAGCGGAGGCTGATCTCTATCATACTCTGAGATTTTGGGCAGTGGGGCGTTTGGGGGTGGCGGGGCGGGGGGAAGACGGGGTGGGACAGGGGTTTTGGAGGCCCGGCGGGTTTGGCCTTTTTTGGCCAAAGTGATGCCCCCATTTCAACTCTGCATTCGCGCTGTAATGGGACATGTTGGTGGGGGTTTAAACCCCCTAAGGTTTTTCCCTTACTTTTGGTTTACGGAAAAGGGCGGTTTTAAACATCCTGGGTAAATCAGGGCTTGCTCAAAAAAGGGCCCCCGGGCTTGATGGCCTGGCCTTTTTGACGGCGAAAAGCGAGGAGGGGGGTTTGCGCTGACCGTGGCTGGCGGAATCTATCAGCAGACTTCTGCGACCGCCCCCCTTTTTGGGGGGCCCCGTACTGACCTACCCCTCGTTTTTTTCCCTCATCCGTGATGAAGCACTACAAGCAAATTCTGCTGAAAAGACCACTTTTGGATCTGAAAATGTCGTCATCATCATCACAACACAGGTGAGGGGTCTCCTGACTTTCTGCATCCAGGACTGCGGGATAAAAGCAATGGGAAATGAAAGGCTTTGCCGACCGCCCGGGATTTTTCCCGTTTTGCCCCGGGCTCCTTCTCCTCCTCTGATGGCATCAGTAACTGGGCGTCAGAGCAGAGAAAATCATCTTTTGGGCCTTTTGATCTTTTAACTGCCTTCTCCCCCCAACCGCTTTTTGTCATCAAAGAGGTTTTCAGAAAAGGGATTATCCACAGTGGTGGGTACACGATTTGACATTTGGGCTCCCTTTGCTTCATGTTGGACGGAGTGATGTGCTGATGACGCATTTTGGGGCCCGTGATGGGAGGCGAGGAAGGGACTGCTGGATGCAGGTTGCATTAACACTGAAGAACAGATTGGCGAAGCTTTCTTTTCTGAATTCACAGGGCCCTGACCCACGATGACAGGCTACGGTTCCTGCAACTGCGATCCGCGGCATGCGTTGTTTCCCGCACGGGAAGGACACCTTTCTGTACCTCTACCCCCATGTCCTACACCCCCTTTCTCCTTACCACCTGAATTTGCTCCCTGTTCAAAAGATAAAAATTGAGAAGGGTTGGAAGATTTTTTGGGAAAGTCCTTGTTATAAGATACAAATCACAGTTCTCAAATCCCTCAAATCAAAAAAAAATTTCTGGATTGAATTTAAGTGCTATCCTCTATCAAAAAAGCTTTACTGACCCAAAAGTGAAAAAAAAAAACCTGTTTTAAAATTATCGGGTAATAAAAGGTATTTTTTGGGGACCTATCATTTCACCTGTGGTGACTACAAAATTTTCGTATTAAAATTTCTGCAAAGTAGCTCTTTTAACAAAGTTGACTGCCCAAAAATGAAAAAAAACCCTGTCGAAATGTAAGGGAAAAAAAAGGTATTTTGGACCCATCGTACACCCTTGGTGATTACAAAGTTGCTGGATTTTAAATTAACTGCAAGGGGCTCTATCAACAAAACTGGGCCTGCGCCAAAAGTGAACAAAAAATGTTCGAAATGGGAAACGGGAAAAAAAAAGGTATTTTTTGGGACCATCATTTACCCGTGGTGACTACAAAACTGCTGTATTCAAATTCAACTGCAAACTATTTATATCTACAAAGCTTGTATGACCAAAAGTGAAAAAAAACACCTGTCTGAAATGTATACGGATAAAAAAGGTATTTTTTGGGACCTATCAGTACACCTGTGGTGACTAAAAGTTGCTGGATTAAATTTAACTGCGGGGCCATCAAAAAAAGCTGGCCTGCGCCAAAATGAAAAAAACACGTATTGAAATTTACGGGGTAATAAAAGGTTTTTTTTTGGCACCTTCAATTCACCGTGGTATACAAAAAAGTGTATTCAAATTTAACTGCAAAGTAGCTTATCAACAAAGCTTTACTGACCAAAAGTGAAAAAAAAACCTTCTGAAATGTATACAGATAATAAACGGTATTTTTGGCACCCATCAATTTACCCGTGAGACTACAAAATTGCTGTATTCAAATTTAAAGCAAAAATGCCTATCAAAAAGATTGGGCTGACCAAAAGTGAAAAAAACACCCGTCTGAAATGTAAGGAAAATAAACGGGATTTTTGGCACCTATCAATTTACGTGGTGACTACAAAAAAGCGTATTCAAAAATTTTTCTGCAAAGTAGCTTTCAAAAAACCTTGTGACCAAAAGTGAAAAAAAACACCGTCTAAATGTATACGGATAAAAAAATTTTTTTTGGCACCATCAGTACACCGTGGTGACTACAAAGTTTCTGGATTCAAAATTTAACTGCAAGGTGGCTCTATCAACAAAACGGCTGCGCCAAAGGAACAAAACATGTATCTGAATGTTAGGGGAAAAAAAAAAGGTTTTTTTGGCACCCATCACTTCACCTGTGGATACAAAATTGCGGATTTAAATTTTAAATGCAAGGGGCTCTATCAAAAAAAAGCTGGCTTGCGCCAAAATAAAAAAAAAACACATATTAAAAAGTTAGGGGTAATAAAAGGGATTTTTTTTTGGGACCCATCATTCACCCCGTGGTTACTACAAAATTGTTAAATTTAAATTTAACTGCCCAAAATAGCCACAACAAAACTTGACTGACCCAAAAATGAAAAAAAAAACCCGTCGAAATGTATACGGATAAAAAAGGTATTTTGGCACCTATCATACACCTGTGGGACACAAATTCTGGATTCAAATTTAACTGAAAGTGGCTTATCAACAAAGCGGCCTGCGCCAAATAAAAAAACAGTATCGAAATTTACGGGAAATAAAAGGTTTTTTTGGCACCTATCAATTCACCCGTGGTGACTACAAAATTGCTGTATTTAAATTTTAAATGCAAAGTAGCTTACAAAAAAACTTGACTGACCAAAAGTAAAAAAACACCTGTCTGAAATGTATACGGATAATAAACGGGATTTTTTGGATCTTCAATTCACCTGTGGTGATCAAAATTGCGTATTTAAATTTAATGCAAAATAGCTCTACAACAAAGCTTTCTGACCAAAAATAAAAAAAAACCTTTTGAAAGTATTTTCAGATAATAAACGGTTTTTTGGCACTATTTTTATTCACCTTGGGGGCTACAAAATTTCTGTATTAAAATTTAACTGCAAAGTAGCTCCAGCAACAAAGCTTTACTGACCCAAAGTGAAAAAAAAACACCTGTCTAAAAAGTATACGGATAATAACCCGGATTTTTGGCACCTATCAATTCACCTGTGGTGACTACAAAAATCTGTATTCAAATTTTTAAAGCAAAGTAGCTCACAACAAAACTTTACTGCAAATGAAAAAAAACCTGTCTGAAAGTATACGGGTAATAAAAGGGAAATTTTTTGGGCCCCATCAGTAACCTGTGGGACTACAAAATTGCGGGGTTCAAATTTAACTGCAAGGGGCTCTATCAACAAAGCTGGGGCCCGCGCCCAAAATGAAAAAACATTTCTAAATGTATACGGGATAAAAAAAAGGTATTTTTTGGGACCCATCACCCCGTGGTCTAAAAATTGCGGATTCAAATTTAACTAAAAGGGGGCTATATCAAAAAAGTGGACTGGGCAAAATTTTAAAAAGAAACCCCCTATCTAAATGATACTGATAATAAAAGGGAGTTTTGCACCTAACAAAAGACCTGCAGTTACTAAAAAGATCTGTATCCCAAAAAAGGCAATGCAATGTTAAACAAATTTTTTTTTCTACAAACCAGTATCCTTTATAGAGCTTGTCTTTGTTGCCCGCGCCATCCCTCCCCGCTTCCCCCGGACTTTACCGGAGATGTCCTTTAAAAATTTTCTGCCCAACTACCTAAAATCTGCAAATCTCTGATCTAACTAAGTTCTAAGGATCACAGCTAAAAGTAGAGCTGTCTCTGTGAAAAAATAGAATAATTTCGCTGAGCTGTTTGCGGAGCTGTTTGGACAGAGGCAGAGAGCACGTCCTACTTCTATGAGATGCTGACACACACTGATCATGAACAGGAAGGGCCGTTCTATGTAAAACGAGGTCATGTGATTTTTCCAGCCAATCGCAACCATACACATCCCAGTCATGACGTCGCACACACATCTCACCCTGCTCTATTCTGTAAGCTGATTTGCTGGCCGCCAAAATGACAGGAAAATGGCGCGATATTAATAGATTATGCACAGATTTTAACCTAAATTATCGCGTGATCTAAAAAATCCGATCAACGTAAATACCGTGTCGATTTCAACTTTGTCGATAATAATCGCTCAACACTATTCATAATAGATTATTTCCTGTCTTGTTTATTGGGATATGAGGGCCTTTAAGATTAGGAGAGAGGAAGATAAACTAAGCACACCATAGTATCTTGAGGCTTGCAAACAGTAAATGATATTGCTGTCCTGCAGAAAACAGAGGCCAAAAACAATCAGAAAAGGCACAAATTAGCTCAGAAAACATCATCGAGAAATGAATGAAGACAACATTTGAGAATTTGTTTTGATGGACAACTTCTTTAAATTATAGGATTGTGATTATGTTTAAAATATGAATAAAATGGATTTGTTATTTTCATTCATATTTAGAATGTTGATAGTCTACTAAACATGGAAATTGGAGCATTATTTCTCTCACTGTTTTCATGTTTACAAAAACAAAAATGGGTATATTCATTTATGCCACTTTAATAGCATATTGGACCTGCCTGACCCTAAAAACTGTAGTATTAGAATTGCCAAAATAAGTTCTGATAAATTAAAAAAATAATCTTTAATGAGACACCAGTCGGAATTGACAGGAATCTGCTGCTCATGTGTCAATGCTTTCCATGCATTTCACTACGTTTTTAATTAAATAGTGTTCTGATTAATGTTCTGATGCCCACTGAGGGAGAATAAAGTCAGTTTAGCACTTCAGAATGCCAGAAAAACATTTGGTGCAAATCTTAACCAAAAAAGGAGACCCAATGTTTCAGCAAAAGCCAACCCCCATTTAGAGCTGACTTTGGAGCGAGTAAAGTCTGTTTCTTGTTGATCGATTCCACATGTGCTAGTATATCAAACAACAGGATCAGGATATTTAAGCCCTCCTCTGAAAGCCCAGTATCAAACACCAAGCACTTTGCAGGAGAACTGTCAAGTATATAGCTTAAAAATAGCATATTTGTGCTTAATGATCTTCAATGTGTACAAAGACAAAGTTTAGAGGATATATGTAGAATATGTTTTTATAATAAATTCCCCTTGTTGCCATAAGGAGCCCCAGTTCAGCACTGGTGTTCCTTAGGCCCAGAAATAACTTGAACAGTATTAGAATACCAATTACACTGAGCCTCCTAAGGATAGATATATAAAATATTAGTTAGATCTGTTACAACCCTAGATATCCAGAAATAATTCAGACCACATTACCAGATACTATTTATCACAAACTATATGGTTTATGGCACACAAAAAAAAGAGTTAAAATTTGCTGAAAAGTGGTCAAAATCTTATTTGGGGAAAAAAAAAGAAGAAAAAAACATAGTAAATTAGGGCAATATGTAAGATTTATGGCGCTTAGACGCCAATTTTTAAGCACATAGAAATAGTGTAGAATGCGCCTGAATTTATGAACCCGGTCTACAACGGTTCATAAATCAGGCACATTCTAGCGCAGAAACGACAATTCTGGCTCAGGTAAACCACTTTGAAAGTGTGTTACCTGTTTCAGCAGTAATACGCCTGGAATTGCCGTACTGAAGCTATAAATCTATAGCTTCACACGGTTCTAGTGCGCCACGCTTCCCGCATGCTCCCTGAAATCAGGAGCATTACAAAGTGCCGTTGGCGCTCTGTAATGTGCCTGACATTGGCGTGTGGGAGATTTAAAACCATAGCGAACAGGGCTGTGTTAGATGACGGGCTGAAAAGATGCCAGACTACTGCCGCAGCCCCGTTCATACATGTCGCCCTTAATGTTTTGCATTTGTATCCAAAGTGGAATGCACAGATATGTCATAGGACGGTTCAAATATCAGGCTGCCTAAAAATAATATTCTACTAGGCTGTGTATTAGGGGTCCTCTTGCATTCATAGGCTTCGAAATAAGGAAATGGCATGGAAATTATTTTACTGATATTTAAATTATTTGAAATATATTTGTTTAAAAAATACACTGTCTTTTAGCAACAGATTATTGAGCAGCCACATCAAAATAGATAAATTCGGGATACATCATGAACATTCGATATTGAGTTACTCGCTATATTTTTTTCCAGAAATAAGCTAATGTTAATATGACAATCCAAGTCTAGGGGCTATCTAGTGCCATGGTAAATATATTGTTTAGAAGTCATGATACAATCCATTGACCAAATACTAGATAACAGTTTAAATTATACATGCAGGACTATTCATTATGCACTTGGGTTGCAGCCACGAGCATTTAATTGATTAGTAGGGATATTTACCAAGGCCATTGTTAAGATAAATAAGCAGTCTCTTAATTGCTGTGCTTGTTGAAGTGATAGCAAAAATCACTATGTAGCCAGACATCACTGACAAATATCTTGAAAAAATTGGCAGTACCGTTTTCACCTGTCATTTATCTGCATATATTACGAGAGAAGGCAAAGAGTCCTGATGCTGTCACTTTTTGTTGGCTAAAATAATATGTTTCTGTGAACGTAATAAAGTTACTTAAGTTTCTGCATAATACTGTGTCTATACCAGGGCTTCTCATGTGGACCCTAATATACAAGTATCTAAATTGGTAACATTTAGTTATGCATCTGTTTTAGTTAATACTTGCATTTCTCATAAAATAAGAATCTTGGGACATTTTTGTTTTGTACTCTATGTTGTTTCTCTGTTACCCTGATTCAAAAAGTATTAATAAATAAACAATTAGACATTATAATCCCCTTGTCAATGAAGGTGTGCTTATGTAAAGCTGAAGCCAGCAATGTCCCTCACCATCAGTGGATGACATCAGAATGCCATAAAGAAACATAAGAGGGGGAAAAACCTGGGAAATGCAGGAGGCAGAACAGTCCCAGGAAAGTGTTAAAGGTAAGATGTGAGGCTATGAATGAAGGCATGTGTCCCAAAGAACAAGAAAAGACGGAAAAGTACTAGTGAGAAAGACTCAGTAAATCAAACCAGTAGATACTTTCACCGGAGACGAGAGGGAGGCAGACTGACATGGAGAGACTACACATGGATGGAGAGGGAGACTTTTGTCCCACAGGTGGGCCACCTGCCAACCATTTAATTGTTCAGGTATGTGTTTTCTAAATAAATCATCAGATACCGGTTCAGTTGCTGTGATGTCTCCCCTATTTAATTATTACAACTACGCAATCTGACATTATCTTTATCTGTGCAGGACAATCACCGAAATCAGAGACCAAATGTAATGTACCATAGACTATTTAGGATAAATCACCGAAAAGTATCAAAAACCATGACTAAAACATTAGCTTTAATAAACAAAGTTAAAAAAATAGAAGTTCTAGAATTACAACAATGTTCCACCAGTCACAGCTGTGTTGATTACAAAAAAAATTTACTACAATGTATAAGATATATTATTAAAGACTTACAGTTACAGTTGCATTTTCAGATTCCATAGGTTCACATATACCGTTTTTTAAACCTCCATCTTTTGTAGATATATACAGGTAAGCAGACCTATCTATTAAAAAGGAAAGATTGAATCTCTCCCTAAATAGTCCTAATATGACCCTCAACAAAACAGAGTTTTCACTCCAAAAAAGCTACTCCTGTTATTACCTTATAAATGTGGGAGAAAATTCAAAAAGAAAAGCATTCCTGATACAAAAAAAAAATTCCATGTAATCTTAGATGTGAAAGCTTTCACCCGTTCTCTTTGAGATGTGGGATCCCCAAGGGACAATACATTAGGAAATGAAGAAATTGTTCAACATTGACATCTTTTTAAAAAAGAGTCCGATTTATTAGAAAGAAGATTCACTGAGAGGGGTTACCTTCAAAATGTCCTGTCTCAAGCTTATAACTATGCTAGGGACACTGACTGTAAGTCTTTTTTTGCAAAAATGTGTGAGAGATACCTCACCTGGTAAGGGGAGAATCATTGGTACTTTTGATGAGGCAACCATTCACATACAGTAAGAGAGACTATTGGCAATTTTTGGCCTCTTCTAACTAAGGATTCTGTTCTATCTGAATTTATTGATTCCTATCCAAGTTTTACGTTCAGGAAAGGTAAAAATATTGGTGTGTTTATTTTCCACAGCCATTACACACCACGGCACTTAGCTAATACTTGGTTGTCTTCAAGTATTATAGGTACCTATAAATTTGGAGGATGCAAGGTGTGTAGTTTTATCTCTGTCTCTAAAACTGTTAACTGTATTCCTACTGGTTGCATTTTTAAAATGCGTAGCTATGCCAATTGCAAGACAAAAGAGGTCATATATTGATGCTCCTGTGAATGTCCCCAGATGTACATTGGGAAAACTAACCGTGAATTTAGACAACGTATTTTAGAGCACATTGGCAATATAAATCATCAATGGGACTCTCCTGTGGCACGACATATGAATCTGGTGCACAGGAATAATCTGCATGCTTTGTCCTTCTCAGTGGTTGAGGTTGTATCACCATCAGCACGAGGGGATGATTTTGACCGCAAAATGCTTCAACGTGAGGCACAATGGATTTTTCATCTTAAGACCCTCAAGCCGAATAGACTTAATGATGTGCTATAATTTTCTTCTTTCCTTTAAGTATTTGTCTATCTCTTTTTTTCCCCTATCTCTGTGAAATCATTCAGTTCTATATATTAGTTCTTTATTCATAGATTTTTCTTTCATTGTGATTCTTATCTTTATATCTAAATGCTATACTCCTTATATTTCCCTAACATATAGGGCCAAATGTATGACTGTCTATGTCTAAAATTCATTTTGTTGCCCATAGCAACCAATCAGAGCGCCCCTTTCATTTTTCCAGAGCACTATATGAAATGAAAGGGGTGCTCTGATTGGTTGCTATGGGCAACAAAGTGAGTTTTAGACCTAGACAGTTTTCATACATGTGGCCCATAGTCTCATTTTTTTCTTTCAATTTTGTTTGTAGCCTGCTTATTTAATTTAGTAATACAGTTGTGCTCAAAAGTTTACATACCCCAGCATAATTTTTGCTTTCTTGGCCTTTTTTCAGAGAATATGAATGATAACACAAAAACATTTTTTCCACTCATGGTTAGTGGTTGGGTGAAGCCATTTATTGTCAAACTACTGTGTTTTCTCTTTTTAAATCACAATGACAGCCAAAAACATCCAAATGACCCTGATCAAAAGTTTACATATCCTAGTTCTTAATACCATGTATTGCCCTCTCTAACATCAATGACAGCTTGATGTCTTTTGTGGTAGTTGTGGATGAGGCTCTTTTCTACACTGCAGTAAATCATTCAGGTGTCATATTCTCTTTCTTTTTTAATACCCTCTTTTTTCCCTATACCCCCCTATTTTGACTATTTGGCTCTCTATCTCTTACTCCTACCCCCTGCTATTACTACTTTCCATTACTTTATCTCCCTTCCACTTCTATCCCATTCTTTCCTGTCTTCTTTCCCATTTGGTTATCTTCTTTTGCCCATTTTACTGTCCATGTTTATGTTCATTGTATTTATATTTCTCTACACAGGCAGTCCCCAGGTTACGAACAAGATAGGGACTGTAGGTTTGTTTTTAAGTTGAATTGTATGTAATTCAGAACAGGTACATTTAATAAATGTAACTCCAGCACAAAAGGTTTTTTTCATTTTGGGTAGCACAAGGAAGGGTTTTTACATTTGTTTTGCTGTCTGTGCTCCTGTTAAGAAGATTTGACCTCACTTTCACCTCATGTGCTGCAGTGGAATGCTGGAACTTGTCGTTTCACAGCTACTATCTGCTGTGGAACATGGAACTACAAATGCCAGCATGCCCCATAAGTCTCCGTTTGTAACTAAGGGACAGATGTAAGTCGAAACAGTGTAAATTGAGGACTGCCTGCATATGACCTTTTAATAAGTGCTATACACTGCAACATTACATGGTCTATGACATCGAATATATCAATCTGGCATTTGTACACTTGATGTATTTTGCGCACAGTAAATTGGACTATCACTATTTTTGTAAATACCGCATTTGGTGTGCACATTATTTTCCTGTATCTCTATCATATACAACAAAATTAAAAAACGACTATTCATCATAGCCTGTTGGTGTGCCGTGGATTACTACCTTTAGAGGTGGCTTAGAAGGGGTAATGTATCTCATTATGGAGAAGCACCATGTTGGTGTGTGGGGATTTATCGTCTTTTTCACCTCAATAGGTATTTGAATATTCTAAATGCCTTGAATCCTTTTCACATTGCAAGGCTCAGTGAGTCACATGTGACTTCAGATTTGCTACAGCCAATAGATGGCACTGGAGAGTTCAGTTCTCTTCTTATAAGGGTATGTTCACACGACGTAATTGCAGCGCGCATTTCGCCACGTGTTTGCACTTAATACGCGCTTTGCACTTAATACTATGGATTACGCCTCATCCCCCGCGCGTACAATACTATCATATAAGTGACATGTCAGTAACATGTCAGTAATGCATGTCAATGGGGCCAGTGGGCTGCCGCCCTCCCCCACCTCCCTGTGCTGCGGGAGGACGCGCTAATTAGCGCGACTCCGAAAACACCCGGCGTATTACTCAGTTTGAACATACCCCAAGTCTTTTCAAATATTCAAATACCTAGTAGGGTGTAAAAAGCGATAAATCTTCACATGCCAACATGGTGCTTCTCCCTAATTAGATACATTACCCCTTCTCAGCTTTCCCCATGTTTATGTGCCTGGGCACATATGATGTAAAGAATATGTAGTCATAGTGTAGGTAATTTTAAATCTCTGGACCCTCGGCTTCTTCGCACTGGAAGCAGGAGCTAACTATCCACGGTGACGGACTGGTCCTCTGTGTTCCTGTGTGTTCATTTCTCCCAGATAGAATATTTACTAAATCTTGTATGTTGAACATAAAGCTTTGTATTCACACAGCCATTCTCATTACATCCAGACTGATACAGTGATACATTTTAGACCATTAATTTCTTCTGACAGTCAGGTTTTCAGCAAAGACTTAGAAATGTGTTTTCTGTTTGAAGACATTCTACATATTTATATGATTTTAAGTAAAAATAAACAAATTACTTTGCTTTGGGTGCATTTTATTTAAGCGTTAATTTAAAAGCAGTTTGAAATGGGGAAAGGAGAGCAAAGTCATCATGTAGAGAGGCAGGCACTAAATGGTGTATATGAAATTAAATGCTTTTACACCAGGGACAAAGGTGACCTGAAAAGATAACTAGGAAAGTCAATTAGCATCTAATTTATCATTGCATATAAATCATTATACAGCTCCAACTTTTCATAGACTTGGAGCTTACTAATCTGTTTTCTTTCTCTCAATATTTGTTACATTAAATTGATTTTCTCACTACAAAGATTGACTTTCAACATGTAGTGACAGGTAATTGAATTTTTCTAAATACATTGCTCTTTTGATATTGCAATGGTCAGGAGATAAGAGATATTTTATCTGCTTAGAGTGAACACAAGTGTCTCTAAGTTACCGTCCATATCTCCCTCCCTGATTAAATAGAGAGCAGGGAGTGTTGTCACCATGGTCAGAGTCTTTATCTCTAAGGGTGAATTCACACGTCGTCGTTACAGAATATAGTGGCATACAGGAGGACAACTAGAGAAGCCTGGGTCTCATAGCAAGCTTTTGGATGCCCCCCCCCTCCCACCTGATCATGAATATTTACCAGGACATCCATTTTAGGTCATGCAATTACTAGATAACACAAGGGGCGACATGTATGAACGGGCTTTACGCCTGTTTTCTGGCGTACACTGCGCCTCCCAGCCCGAATCCCGCTGTCGGACGCAGCGTTCGCCACTTTCGGCTGCGGTCCGCATGAAGGGGCGGGCAGTGGGCGCGGTGGGGCGCGGTGTAGGCGTTCCGGGGCGGGACGCGGCGCGCTCGTATAGTCCGAGGCATGTACCATCGCGGCTCGCCAAATCGCGGCGCTCGGCAGCTCCGACAAGCAGACCAGGTTTTTTTTGGTCTAAATCCTCCGGCGGCGGCGAAGTGAAGCAGGATCCGAACATGCGAGGAAGCGGATCGAAGATCGCGACAGAAGTCTCGGCGCTCCGCTCCGACAAGCAGACTTGGTCGAAATGCTCCGGCGGAGGCGAAGTGAAGCAAGAACGGAACATGCGAGGAAGCAGATCGAAGATCGCGACAGAAATCTGGGCGCTCCGCTCCGTGCAGCAGGAGTATGAATAGGAAAAAATCGCCTTTATAAAGGCGGAAAACAGTGTCAGAAGAGAGCTGCACGTAAAAAATACACATAATAAAAAAAAACATCACTTTTCCAAACTCTAGAACGGCGCAATATCAACAAATATGATATTGCAAATTGCCGGGAAAGACAGTAATTCAAAATCTGAAACCTATTCTCATTGGTCGGCAGAAACCGGCCAATCAGAATCGGAGCGACAGTGAACCATTAAAAGCTATGGGGAAGAATTGACCAATCAAAATCCCCGGCGGGATAATTCAAAATACAGTAAAAATGCTGAAAAGAGCTGATTGGCTGAGCTAGCGGGGTCTCGGCTAGCTCAGCCAATCAGAATAGGAGCGACAAAGTCCCATTCTAGCCTATGGAGAAGTGTAGACCAATCAGAATCCAGGGCGGGATAATTCAAAATACAGTAAAAATGCTGAAAAGAGCTGATTGGCTGAGCTAGCGGGGTCTCGGCTAGCTCAGCCAATCAGAATAGGAGCGACAAAGTCCCATTCTAGCCTATGGAGAAGTGTAGACCAATCAGAATCCAGGGCGGGATAATTCAAAATACAGTAAAAATGCTGAAAAGAGCTGATTGGCTGAGCTAGCGGGGTCTCGGCTAGCTCAGCCAATCAGAACGCGAGCTACTTCTCACATTATACTCTATGGAGAGATGAGCGCACTCAAATCTCGGCGCTCAGCGCCGCGCGGCATGAAGTATTAATCAACAAATTATTTTTATACAGTGTAAAACATTCTCAGATAAAGACCAGAACACTTCTTGAAAAATAAAGCAGTTAAAAACCCGAACAACGCGTTCGTCGCCGAGACCGGCGCTACATAGGGAATTGCCATAGAGAGAATTGCCGGGAAAGACAGTAATTCAAATTTGTAAAGCTATTCTCATTGGTCGGCATAAACCAGCCAATCAGAATAGGAGCGACAATGTCCCATTATATCCTATGGAGGAGAATTGACCAATCAGAATAGGAGCGACAGTGGCCCATTCTATCCTATGGAGAAAAATGGACCAATCATATTCAAAGGCGGGACAGTTCAAAATACAGTAAAAAGGCAGAAACGAGCTGATTGGTTGAAGCAGCGGGGGCTCGTCCAGCTTAGCCAATCAGAGCGCGAGATGCTTTCTCATAGAGTTCTATGGGGACTCGAAATTTAAAAGAGGCGCCGTAATTTGGACCAATGGGAGAGCGAGCGACGCTCCTATGGGTTTTCTAATGCAATCTGGTATAAAAGTGTACATGGCTGAAATCAAATTATAACACTACAGAAGTTGTGCCGATGTGTATATAAAAGGAATACTAATATGTGGCTAACGAAATAAAGATTTGAAATCAAGAAAATCATGCTTATTTCTTTATTTTCGATGCACCCATACTATTGATCCTTGGCTAACGAAAATAAAGAAATAAACATGATTTTATGTTTTTTGTTTTTTTTTCGTTAGCCACATATTAGTATTTGCTTTATAAAGGCGATTTTGGATTTATACTCCGCACCGACATCTGGAATGATTTCTCGCCGCTCAGGCCTGTCTCGCATCGGAACAGATTTTCGGCGCATCCCCGCACGGCGCCTAAGTCCCGCACTGCGCCCATGTCCCTGCACTGTGCCCCACACACACTGGCGAGGCGCGGCGGACTTTTCCCCGCATGTATGAGGGCACTTCCTCGGACGGCGAATCTTCGGCGCAGCGCCGCACAGCGCCCATATCCCCGCACTGGCGAGGCGCGGAGGACTTTTCCCCGCATGTATGATCGCACAACCTCCGCTGGACAATCTTAGACGCAGCGCCGCACTTCGCCTAACACACTGGCGAGTCACTGCGGACTTTTCATGATATGTATGAGCGCGGTCCGTCCCCGACATAAATCAGGCGCAGATTCCGCCGGGAAACTGGCGGAAAACGGCGCCTCGACCCGGCGGGATTCATACATGTGGCCCAAGGAGTGATTACCTCACCATATACATCACCGTCATACTGCTACCATAAAATCCCGCTATACCAATCCAACATTACCTATAACACTACTACATAAGGATTCGATTATACTGCCAGAACATGGTCACAAATTATCACCACATAGTTACTGAATAATACCTCTATACAATTACTGAATAAAGATCTGTAATCAAAGACCTATATTACCGCCTTATGGTGACCATATAGTAGTAGATACCATTGTACACAGGCTCTGCAGACTGTATATTACCTCCATACAGGGTCCATGTAGTTGTAGATACCAATGTACACAGACTGTGCAGATTTATAAGTGATTACAGTACAGATACATCTTGTGACTCACAGTTGACGTTTCTCTGACGAGTCATTGACTCTTCCCTTTGTTCTGCATCCGGTCCAGACCATCATGATGACTTCTTCTAGCCACCACTTGTCCCTGTAGATTTGGACAAATCATCATAGAATCTTTAGAATCCAGAGGTGCCCCACACCTCTGTACAAAGTTCCCAGGGGTGCAAGACTGGGTATAGGCCATAGCTTAGAGGTCCAGTCTCCTATAGGGGAGGAACAGAGGATTCACCCCCTGGAGTTGTGTTACAGCTGGCCTGTAACCCTCAGAACCATGTTACCCGGTAGACCCCCCCCCCCATTAGATAGGTTGGTAGTCCCTAGGTTGGTAGGTTCGTAGACATTACATAAGCCCCAGCTAGGTAGGTAGATTGGTCCTAGGTAAGTAGGAAGTAGTTAGGCAGGTTTCAATTAGGCAGGTAATCTACAGGTAGGTAGTTAGATTGGCCCTACATAGGCAGTAGTTAGGCCCCAGTTAAGTAGGCAGCCCCCAAGTAGCTAATTAAGCTCTTGCTAGACCCCAGGTAGCTAGGTATGCTGCAGGTGGGCCCCAGGTAACTAGGTATATAGGCTATAGATGGGGCTCACATAGGTAGGTAGGCATATAGGCTATAGGGGGATCCAAATAGGCAGGCTTTAGATAGGCTATATGGGCCATATAGGAAGGCAGGCAGGGTTCAGGTAGGCTATAGGGGGTAATATAGTCAGGCAGGGGTCAGGTAGGCTATAGGGGATCATATAGGTAGTCAGGCAGTGGTCAAGTAGGCTATAGGGGGTCATATAGGAAGCCAGACTGGGGTCATGTAGGTTATAGGCATCATAAAGGTAGCCAGGCAGGGTCAGGTAGGCTATAGGGGGTCATATAGTCAGGCAGGGTTCAGGGAGGCTATAGGCATCATATAGGTAACAAGGCAGGGGTCAGGTAGGTTATAAGGGATCATATAGGTAGCCAGGCAGTGGTCATAGGGGGTTATATAGACAGCCAGGCAGGGGTCAGGTAGGCTATAGAGGGTCAGGTAGGCTATAGAGGGTCGTATAGGTAGCCAGGCAGGGGTCACATAGGCTAAAGGGGGGTCATATAAGCAGCCAGGCAGGGTTAGGTAGGCTATAAAGGGTCATATAGGCAGCCAGGCATGGTTCAGGTAGGCTATAGGCATCATATAGGTAGCCACTCAGGGGTCAGGAAGCAAGGGGGGGTTATAAGGCACCGCAGGGGGTCAGGTAGGCATAAAGGGTCATATAGGACCAGGCGGGGTCGGAAGTTATAGGGGTTCTTTAAAGGCACCAAACAGGGGTCATGTAGGCTTGGCATAAAATAGGAGGCGGGGCAGGCTTCGGGTAGGCACCAGCGGGGGGTCGAAGTATGGGGGGTTAAAAAAAGGCACCCCACTCAGGAGTCAGGTAGGCTATAGAGGGTCATATAAGCAGCCAAGCAGGGATCAGGTAGGCTATAGGGGGCCAAAAAGGACCCCACACGGGGGGCGGTAGGCTACAGGGGGTCATAAGGCACCCAGGGCAGGAGTCGGGTAGCATAGGGGGTCAGTAGGCCCCCAAGCGGGGGGTTGGTTGGGCTATGGGGGTCATATCGGCACCAAGAAATCTCGGGTAGGCTATGCATCATATATTGGGCGGCAAGGGCAGTAGGCATAAGATCATAAGCACCACACGGGTGTCAGGGGGCTTAAGGGTATAGAGCCATCCAGGCAGGGTTCAGGTAGGCTATAGGGGGTCCTATAAGCAGCCAAGCAGGGGCGGTAGGTTTTAAGGGGGTCATTAGTCGGGCGGGGTTTAAAGGGGAGGCATACACTAAGGTAAAAAGGCAGGGGTCAGGTGGGTTATAAGGGATCTATGGGTACCAGGCAGTGGTCATAGGGGGTTATATAGAACCCCGGCAGGGGTCAGGTACTAAAGGGTCAGGTGGGCTATAGGGGGTGTATGACCCAGGAGGGGTACAACTAAAGGGGGTCATAGAAGCAGGCAGGCAGGGTTAGGTAGGCTATAAAGGGTCATATAGGCAGCCAGGCATGGTTCAGGTAGGCTATAGGCATCATAGAGGTAGCCACTCAGGGGTCAGGAAGGCTATAGGGGTTATATAGGCAGCCAGGGGGGGTCAGGTGGCTAAAAAGGGGTTAAATAGGCGCCGGGCGGGGCAGGAAATTATAGGGGGGTCATATAGGCAGCCAAGCAGGGGTCATGTAGGTAAGGCATCAAATGGAGGCGGGCAGGCCAGGAGGCAGCCAGGCAGGGTCAGTAACTTAGGGGGTCTAAAGGCAGCACTCGGGAGTCGGGGTGGGCTTAGAGGGTCATATAAGCAGCCAAGCAGGGATCAGGTAGGCTATAGGGGGCCATATAGGCAGCCACACAGGGGTCAGGTAGGCTACAGGGGGTCATATAGGCAGCCAGGCAGGAGTCAGGTAGGCTATAGGGGGTCATGTAGGCCGCCAAGCAGGGGTCAGGTTGGCTATAGGGGGTCATATCGGCAGCCAAGCAATGCTCAGGTAGGCTATAGGCATCATATAGGTAGGAGGAAAGGGGGTCAATGGGCTAAAAGGAGTCTTAAAGGCGCCAAAAGGTGTAGGTAGGCTATAGAGGGTCATAGAGGCATCCAGGCAGGGTTCAGGTAGGCTATAGGGGGTCCTATAAGCAGCCAAGCAGGGGTCAGGTAGGCTATAGGGGTCAAAGTCAGGAGGTTTTCAGGGGGCAAGGGCATCAAAGGGGAACAAGGCAGGGTCAGGTATTAAAGGGGATCATATAGGAGCCAGGCAGGGGTTTCTAGGGGGTTAAAAGACAGCCAGGAGGGGTTTCGGGGTAGGCTATAGAGGGTCAGGTAGGCTATAGAGGGTCGTATAGGTAGCCAGGCAGGGGTCACATAGGCTAAAGGGGGTCATATAAGCAGCCAGGCAGGGTTAGGTAGGCTATAAAGGGTCATATAGGCGGGCCGCCAGGGGTTAGGGGGCTATAGGCATCATATAGGTAGCCACTCGGGGGGTCAAAAGGGCTATAGGGGGTTATATAGGCACCAGGCAGGGGTAGGAGGCTTAAAAAGGGTCAAAAGGCAGCCAGGCAGGGTCAGGAAAGGGTTTAAGGGGGCATTAGGCAGCAAGCAGGGTCATGTAGGCTATGGGCATAAATGGTGGGCGGGCGGGCTTCAGTGGGCACCAGGCAGGGGTCCGGTAACATAGGGGTCAAAAAGGCGCCACTCAGGGGGGTAGGCTATAGAGGGTCATAAACCCCCCCAAGGGGGATCGGGTGGGCTATGGGGGCCATATAGGCAGCCACACAGGGGTCAGGTAGGCTACGGGGGATATAGGCACCCCGGCAGGAGCAGGAGGCAAAAAGGGGGGGTCATATGGGCACCAAGCAAGGTCAGGTAGGCAGGGGGCATCATAAGGTGGCAGCAAGGGTCAAGTAGGCTATAGAGAGTCATAAAGGCAGCCACACAGGTGTCAGGTAGGCTATAGAGGGTCATATAGACCAGGCGGGGTTTTCAGGGGTATGGGGATCCTAAAAGCAGCCAACAGGGTCAGGAACTAGGGGGTCAAAATAGGCACCAGGCAGGGCAATAGGCTAAAGGGGTCATTTGACAGCCAGGCGGGATTAATGTTAATAAATAAGAAATACCTTACTCACCTTAGTCTTTCACTGCCAGGAAGAGATGACCTGTCACTTCTTTCTCCCAGCGCGCAATATGCGTCGGGAAAAATGGCAGGTAATATGCCCCAAATAAGAGCACAATTACTGTATTTTCAGGTCATACTTCGGACATATTGCAGCGCAATTCCTCCCACTCCCGAAATACGTCTCGCAAAGATGTTGTTTGAACATAAACATAAACAACATTAAATTGTTTAATTGTTTACATTCAAAAGCACATGTTTTCACTCCTGGGAGGTCTGTAGCATTGTTCACCTATAATTTAAAAGTCCTGACTTTAATAAACCCTGGGAATAGCAATGTTAATGCTAATCACTGCAAAAGAAAAAACCCACAGATCACCCAAAAATGTAAGACGAAACTGCCCTGACATGAAAATTTTGGTGAGAAAACCCTTTTAAGGCTGGTACTGTAGATTCTTATTAGCTAAAGAAATGTAGCTGTCACACCTGAGCCTGGTGTTTTTAAGGCCAAAAAACTTATCGCCAATACAAGTTTTATTAGGCCAACCAAAAAAGCAAATTACTAAAAGTATTCTTTAGGGGGTTTTTGGGGAAAAACTATTAAAAGGGTGTTCCCATGAGCACTTTTCAGTACTAATAACAATATTTCAGGGAATGGGGAGGGCAGCTTGTCTATATTAGTAACTGCAATAGAAATTTAAAGGAAAAGGGTGGACAAGCACCCCACTCGCCCTTTTTCTGAGTGATTGACAGCACTGAAAAGTGCTTAATGGAAACACCTCTTTGTAGATGACATGTAACCTAAAGAAAATGATTTAATCACATTTACTTTTATTTAGTTGTGTGATATAAATGTGATATAAATGTTTTCTTTTGTTTCTAGTTTCACCTTCTTCACTCCTTTTGCTTGATATTTATGATGCTCTTTTGGTTCTGGATATGCAAGGCAGCACCAAATCTGTCAACTGGGAGGTACAGACTCAGTTCTGTAGTGGGACTGTTCTATGTAACTGTCAAATAACAGCGAACTTATGAGATGAAGATATTCTCATGAGTTCACTCTGATGTTGCTGTTCTGACACTGTGCTGTCTAATTTCACAATGTTAGACAACTATAGTGAATGACCTTGGTGTAACATTAAATGTATACCTCCTATCTGATAGATTCAATGCTGATTTGCATATCTGGGGCAGCACCGTTTGCAAGCAAATAGAGGAGGAGGGTTAGGAAAAAATAACAATTCACATATACTGTTCATCACAAAAGTAAAGGTGAATAAATTAATTTCCTCTTTCAGCTCATGGGCCTTCTTTCGTGTGCACCTATATAGTGACAGGTGCACTGCAAGATTTAAGAGTTCTATGCTAGACAGAGATTATCACTTCAAGAAGCTGTTAAAGCCATTACTTCACATTTGCTATTCCACTGAACTGCATCCATTGCTTCCCTAATATACCTCTGTAATTCACTAACAACCGACATATCACTACAGAAACTGGCACCACTGCTACCTATCATGTGCGGCAGCCAGGCTGATCTTCTTGTCTGGTGGTTATGCTAAAATCTCTGCTCATTTTATTGGTTACCTAAGTATTTCTTGTAGAATGAGATTATAAACTCTTCTAGTACTCTACAAAATTCTCAGCAATGCTGTAGTGTCGGACGTGTCTTCATTCTCTGTCTACCAACCCAATCCTGATTTCCATTCAGCCAGTAACAATAACCTACAACTCATCCTTCCAGATAACCAATTCTCACATTTCAAGGACTTCTCCCATATTAGACGCTACATGGTCATTTATGACCCACCTGGTAACAGATAACTCAACTCTACTCTGCCGTGACCTCAACTTATTAAGTTGTCACCCAGAATGTCAGACTTCTGGTTTATCTACTTTATTGGTTAGTGATTTCGGATGGGAATGTATTGTTCTATAAGTAGACAGACTTTCAATTCAAAAGTGACAGGCCTTTTGGGAGTCATAATTGCACATATATTGGCTGTCACTTGGTTGTCCCAGGATTTGACAGAAGACGACGTGTCAAGGACTTTTACTGCTTTTCATTTACTACTTTAAAGGGATCTGTTCTTTATCCACTACAAAATATTTTTTTTTAACCTTTCAACATTAGAAAATAACAAATAAGACAAAATTCAGAATATTAATAAATGCTACAAAAATCTGACTTTAGGTAAAAATACAAAAGGCATAAATCAGAATAGACTCAAAGAATAATAACCAAGGTCAGAGCAGTAATTATAAGGATAAGGCTAAACCTTCAATTCAAGCGTTTTTGTTTTTTTTTAAATACAGTAGATTTTGCTACATCTGCTTAAAACCAACCAGTTTTTATATGTCATTTACTCATAAATGTGAAAATGTGCTATTTGTAGAAATCTTAATTTGAATCTGCAAAACACTTATGGCTTTCAGGGGTAGAGATGTTCAGTGAACTTTAAATGAGCCCCAAGATGTAATATGGGCATTAAGACAATTAGCCTTTTCGTTCATCAGTACCATGCAACTTATTTGCTGCTAGTCAAAATATTTTGCATTATAAGTACATTATATGATTTTATTTTTTAAGCATACTTGATTTGCTGTGAGCTAAATGTTCAATTAGGAATCTTTTCTAGACATAAAAAGCAAACAGTTTATAGAATGTACACTTGGGCTAGTATAAAATAATAGATTCCACAATGAGATGGGTGTGGAGAATGTCTGATCTTGAGGGGTTTAAGAAATATTGTGTATGTTTTATTTTGGGTAAAGTATAAAAATATTTCAATCTTTTTTTTTCCAATAGGTTATACATCATCATTATGTTTAAAATTTCTTGTCTTGGGGGCTATAGCTGAAACGATGAGTGTCACTGGAATGCTTTATTGTAAATAGAGTATTTTTTGGTAAATAAATAATATATGTTTTGCAAACTGTTAAGGGCCATAAGAATCAGGTTAATAGCTAGCATATTACACTACTCACAGAAAGTTAGGGATATTTGGCTTATGGTTGAAATTTTAGGATAAACATAACGTTTCTTGAATTTAAAAAATAAAAAAAATTAATTAATGAGACCATCTGTTAACTTCAGAATGCACATGTCCAACTGTTAAATGTTTCATTCAGTACTTTTTGCTGATCTCTAACAAGGAGCTCAATAGCAAAATTTGACCCCTGAACCGCCTAATAAATTTAGGTGATTAATTTGAATTGGGATTTAAATAGTCTTCCTTATCATGCTGTTCAAATTTTGAAGACAACACCTTACAATTGATCAACATTAACTAGCCATTGCGAGGCTTCAAGTAGGATGCTCTCAGGCGGAAGTGGCCACTGAGCTTAGAGTGTCACAAAGTGTCATCAGCAGGTTACAACAGAAATACGATGAGACTGGAAGAGTCACAGAAAGGCAAAGAAGGTGACATCCTTTGAGTACATCACACACTGATGACCATGTTATTGTAAACAATGCCCTGTGGAACTGGATGATACTCCAAGCACATTTACGGGAGATGAGAGGCAACCAAGTGCCACATCAAACCATCAGCAATCGTTTACATAAGAGTGGTCTGCATGATAGACGACCCACATGGGTATCAGGCACAAGAAACAGCCATCATATTCTTGCATGGAGCATCTACACTAGGCGAGGGAGCAGTGGTCCTCAGTGCTGTTCAGTGATGAAGTCAGAAATGATGACCGCCAACAATGCTGGAGACGTCAAGGAGAGCGCTATGCATCAGCCACTGTTGTCACCAGAAGAGTCTTTGGTGGTGATGGTGTTACTGTGTGGGCAGGTGTGTCTAGTCAATACAGAATTCCCCTACACTTTATGAATGGTACAGTGACAAGCCCCTACTACTTGAATAACATTAATCCAGGCATTGTTTCTCTGCATGAACAACACAGGACTAATTTCATCCTCATTGATAGGAAATGCTACAGCTCATCTTGATCCAACATTAGGGATTGGCTGTTGGAAACTGGAGTATGTCAAATGGAGTGTCCTGCACTTTCTCCAGACTTGAATCCCCTAGAAAATATGTGGGATCAACTGAGTTGGCATGTACAAATGTGTTATTAACCTCAGTGACCTGAGGGGCAGTCTTTAGGAAGAGTGGATTGCCATGCCTCAGCAGTCTATAACTCGTCTTGTGAACAGCATGAAACATTGTTGTCAAGCTGTAATTAATACCACGTGACTAGGGATGAGCGATTATAATTGACAAAGTTGAAATCGGCACGATTTTTAGGCTAATCAGAAATTTCCGATCACGTGATATTTTAGGTGACAATCTGCAGATAATCTATTACTATCGCGCCATTTTCGGCACCTCCTGTTATTTTGGCGGCCAGCAAAAAAGCTTAGAACATAGAGCAGGGTGAGCTGGGTGTGCGATGTCATGACTGTGATGTGTATGGTTGTCATTGGCTGGAAAAATCACATGAACTCGTTTTGCATAAAACAGCATTTCCTGTTCAGTATCAGTGTTTCAGTGTCTCTCACTAGAGCAAGACGTGTCTCTCTCAATACAGCTCAGCTCAGAGACACAATTCTTCTCTTTATTCATACAGACAACTATGCTTTTAGCAGTGAACATTAGAATATAGGTAGATTAGAGAATTTCAGTTCTTAGTTAGACAGAGACTTTTAAAGATGCATCTAGCACTGTACAGACAGACACAGACAGGCAGACAGGCTGGCTTTGGAAAGGAGGGTGTATGTTGTGCAGCCCAGACTCTGCTTTGAACCTGCATTGAAATGGCATTTTTTTACCACTTTTTGGCCAGCACAACTCGCACCTGAGGTGAAATTGTACCTTTTATTTTGTGCCTCCCAGTTTTTTTCAAAGCGCCACCTTGTACTTAAATTTGGATACATAACATTTCTAGTAACTGTTGGTGTATTTCATTGGTGCAAAAACCACCTTTGGTTATCCGTATAACTTTTATATAGCTGTATTTCACTTTGGTGAAGCCCAGTTTTGTTCAAAGAGCCACCTTGTTCTAAAATTAGAATACAGAAATTTTCTAGTAACTTTGGGGTGTATTTCATTGGTGCAAAAACCACCTTTTCTTACCGTATAACTTTTAAAAAACTGTATTTCACTTTGGTGCGGCCCAGTTTTGGTTCAAAGACCCAAACCTGTATTTAAATTGGGATACAAAATTTTCTAGTAACGGGTTGGTGTATTTCATTGGTGCAAAAAAAACCTTTTTTATCCTATAACTTTTAAATAGCTGTATTTCACTTTGGTGAAGCCCAGTTTTGTTCAAAGAGACACCATGTACTTAAATTAGGATACAGAAATTTTCTAGTAACTGTTGGTGTATTTCATTGGTGCAAAAAACACCTTTTGTTATCCGTATAACTTTTATATAGCTGTATTTCACTTTGGTGCAGCCCGTTTTTGCTCAAAGAGCCACCTTGTACTTAAATTGGATACAAAATTTTCAAATTGTAGGGAACACAAAATAAAGACATTTTCCAAATATATTGCTTTGTTTTCCCCTGTTTTCCCTAAGGAGATACAAGTGAATTTATGACCTCCCTGGCTATTTCATTCCCTCAGTAACTGACCTGTAAAACAATTCCCCCTGCTGTTTGTTCAATGAGATAACAGTGAAGATGTCATCACACAGGTCATGGCAGTGTCCTGTGCTGCTCAGCAGTAAAAAAACTTGATTTATGTAAAATAAACAGAAACTGTAATTAGGGCTTTTGTTTTGGGGTTCAGATAAGAAGTCCTGTTAGTAGTTTTTAGAAACTAATCTGATCTAATTAGCATCTGAAAGCACAGCACGCATGGAGCTGTACAAGCAGGAGCTTATGCCAAATGAGTCAGTCTGAACCAGGAAGTGACAGAGTATTTCATTCATGAATTCTCTGAAACTCTGAAGGGAGACAACTCCTTTAAATTAGGATACAGACATTTACTAGTAACTGTTGGTGTAGTTCATTGGTGCAAAAACCACCTTTTGTTATCCGTATAACTTTTATATAGCTGTATTTCACTTTGGTACGGCCCAGTTTTGTTCAAAGAGCCACCTTGTACTTAAATTAGGATACAGAAATTTTCTAGCAACTGTTTTTGTATTTCATTGGTGCAAAAACCACCTTTTTTTTTCCGTTTTAAATTTTTAAATTTGCTGTATTTCACTTTTGTGCAGCCCAGTTTTGTTCAAAGAGCCACCTTGTACTTACATTAGGATACAGAAATTTTGTAGTAACTGTTGGTGTATTTCATTGGTACAAAAAACACCTTTTCTTATCCGTGTAATGTTTAAATAGCTGTATTTCACTTTGGTGCGGCCCAGTTTTGTTCAAAGAGCCAACTTGTACTTAAATTAGGATACAGAAATTTTCTAGTAACTATTGGTGTATTTCATTGGTGCAAAAACTACCTTTTGTTATCCGTATAACTTTTAAATAACTGTATTTCACTTTGGTGCAGTCCAGTTTTGTTCAAAGAGCCACATTGTACTTAAATTAGGATACAGAAATTTTCTAGTAATGTTCTCGGGGTGTCATTGCTGGCAAAAAACGCAATTTCTCATCCGTGTAACTTTTGAATAGTTTTATTGTGCTCGCTGAATCTCATTTGTCGCAGATAGCGAACTTGTATGATAGTTTCTTGAAAACTATCAATTTCCCCAAACCCTACTGGGCAGTTTAAACCCCGGGAAACTGAAGGAAGAACACTGTTTTTTTTTGTCTTCCCGGTTTTTCCCCCGGGCCCGCATTTTCACAGGAAATTTGATAGAAAAAATTTCCCTTTTTTTTCAAATCCAATTTGGCGGGTAGAAATTAGGGGGGATTTAAGAAATGGTTTTTGCCGTCTTTCAATAAAAACTTAAAAAAACCTTCCATACCTTTTTTACATTTTTTTTCTTTTTTAAAACCATGGAGCAAAATGCAGGTTAAGCGACAAAGAGGGGTTTAGGAATGGAGGTGGGGTTTCCCAAAGAAGGTGCTCCTTCCAGTGCGGGACAACACGCAACCGGGGAAATCGTCGGTTCCCAGGCCCCCGTCGGGCCCTGTCATCGCGGGGTTTCAGGGCCCTTTTAAATCTCAAAAAACGAACAAGGGGTCACCAATCTGTTCATCAGTGGAAAATGCAACCCTCCCACCCCAGAAAGTTTTACCTCCCGTCCTTGCAGTTACGGCCACAAATTTTCAAATATCATCATCGCGGATCCATCCAACATAAACAAAGGGCAGCCCAAATGTAAAATTCGTTTACCCAACACTGTAATAATCCTTTTTTCTGAAGCCTCTTTGATGACAAAATGGGGTTTGGGTTTCAGAAGGAAAATTTAAAAGACCCAAGGGGCCAAAGAGGATGTTTTTAATTGCTTTGCCCGCCCAATCGCTAGCCAAGGGGAAAAGGGGAAAAGCCGTCAATAAACAAAAATCCCGGGTGGCCCGGCAACGTCTTTGCAGTGCCTTTTGCTTGTAGCCCCCCAACCCTACGGGATGCAAAATGCCCCAACGGGGAAAAAAACCTGTGTTGATGATGTTTATGTTTGACTACATGCGGATCCCCCCGTGGCCCTTTTTTCACAGAATTTGCTTGTGACGTTTCTTTCACTGGACGGGGAGGAAAAACAAAGGGGTAGTTTCATACTTTTCCCGCCTAAAAAAGGGAGGGGGCGGTCGCAACAATTCCGCTGAAAATTATTCTGCCCAGCCACGATCGGGGAAACAACGCCCCCTCGCTTATCCCCAAATCAAAAGGTCCAGGACCTCCCAAGCCTGGCCCTTTTTTCCCCGAGCAAGCCTCTATTCACCTAACAATGTAAAAACCCGGGCCATTTGCCATAAAGCATCACAAAGGGAAAATTTTTAGGTTTTTAACCCAAACAACATGCCCTATTAAACAGCGCGAATGCATGATTTTTAAATGGAGGGAACATTTTGGCCCAAAAAAAAGCCACACCCGATCCGGGGCTTCCAACACTGCAAAACCCCTCTGTCTCCGCCTTCTCCCTCCTCCGCTTGACCAACATCTCCTCAGCTCCCCATGTCCCCTCAGAGTCTGACCAAGGATCAGCCCCCCCGCTTCACCTCCCCCGTCGCCTGATTACCACCACACCACCAGAGCCCCACCAAACCCCTTTCTCCTTCCTTTTTTTTTCCCGCCCTGCATCCCGTACAGTGGCCATTCTAGTAGCCAGCCTTCTGTCTACCATTTTTGGGAGCAAAGAAACATTTTAAAACCCCAAACCACCCCCAAACCCAAAAGCCTAAAAGTCGGCTTTTCCCAAAGTTTTTTGGGCCCTTTGGAAATGCCCCCTTTTTTTCCGTCTGGGTTTGGACACAGAGGGGTTTCTGCCACATCAGGGCCCCTTTGGGCCCCCCCCCCCAATCCCCAGTTTGGGCGAGCGGGCATTTAGTTTCCAGAAAAGCGTCCCTGCCCGGCCACCACCTGTCATCTAAAAATTTAAAGCACTTTGTCTGCATCGGGGCCGGGCAAACCCCTTCTGACCCCCGGGAATACATGGACTAGTAAGCCCCGGCCAAGGCTCCCTAAAATCTCTTTGACGGGCTCACTGGGTAGTTTTTTTTTGGGGGATGTTTTTGGGTGGAAAAGGTGGCCCCTCGCCCTGGGCCCGGAACCCCCTTCCCCCCCCCCCAAACCCCCAAAAATGGGGTTTTGGGGTTTCCCCCAAAGGGTTCTTCCCCCAAGGCCCCACTGGTGGGCATCACGAAAACCCCCAAAAAAAAAAAACCCCAAAAAAAGGCCCAGTTTTAAAAATTAAAAAAATTTTCCCCCCTTTTTTTTTTTGGAGCCCAAAACACCCCCGAGTTGGTTTGGCTCTCCGAAACGAGACCAAGCGGGGCCGGGGGTGACAAAAACCCTTTTCCCAGGCAAGGTGGTGTTGGGGTTCCGGGGGGGGGGGGGTTGAAATCTCCGGGCCCCCCCTTAAGATCGGTGGGCCTGGAGCACATCCCATGCCGGGCACACGTCAAAAACCTTGTCACCCCAAAAATTTCGAAAGTGCTACCCGAGTCGGGACTTCCTCTGAAAAGGGCTCCGAGGTCTGAGCTCACACTTCCCCCCCAAATTCGCACCCTGTTTCCCTCCCATCGGGCTGCTTTTTGAAAGCATCACTGGGCCCCCATAAACCCGGTCTCATTTTTTGCCCTTTGGGGCAACACCTGGAATTCCACCCCCACATGCTCCAGCATTGTGGCAGCAGCGAAATCCTTTAAAAGGAGTACAAGGGGACACGGCCTGACAAGGGGGCGGTGCGGACCTCGGGGGGGTTAAGCCACCGAGAGTGGAGGCATTTGAAAGATTTTCGGGCCCATTTTTTGCCATTTTTTAAAAGAACCCCCAAAAAAATTTGACATGGGGACAATCCCCTTTGCCCAGCATGAGCATTGTGGTAAATTTTATTCGGGAAACCCGATCTTTGGACACCTAAAAACACCCGGCCCCCCCCCAGCGACGGGGGAGGGAAAGGAAACAAAGATGGGGGAAAAGGGACCTTTTTTTCTCCATCAAAACCAGGGGCCCCCGACAGTTTCACAAACCTTTATGGGTTCTTCATTAGGCAGTGGTTGGGGGCCCCGGGCCCAAGTGCAGGGTTGGTGCCTCAGCTCTCAGGGTACAGAAATCTGGAGGCAATTCGGGGCTTTGTTGAAGCTGTTGGGAAGAGGAGGGGAGGAGGTTTGGGGTTATTCCTGGGAAAACCGCCCGTTCCCAAAGTCCCTCCCTTTGGGAAAAGGGGTTTTGGCATGGTATTTGAGGCGGAGGGGGAAAAGATGGGAAAAACATTTTGCTGGGGTTTATTTGCCCCCCGACCCAGGGGTTTGGGGGAAATAAAAGGCCCCAAATCTCCACATAAAGTGCTTGGATCCCTTTTTCCCCCAAACCCATGATCCCCCGCTTTAAAAGGGCCATCAAAAATGAAAAACATTTTTTGGGGGTTGGGCCCGGCCCCCCCTTTCCCCCATCCCAGGTACAAAGCAAAACTCACACTTTTCTTCCACCCAAATAGAGTAAAATGCAGGAATTGGAGACTGTGCTGATTGATCAACTGGAGAAATCTGTTGCATCTGCTTCACGTTCTTCAAATGTCACACTGGAACAACGTCAACTGACAGCAGTAGGGGGCCAAGTAGCCACAGCGCAGGCATTGTGGCAGAAAACCCATTGGGGGACCTCTGGCCAAGGAAAACCCGGGTTTAAAAATCATGGGTGCACGACTACGCATCTCAACCCCTGATGTTTTGGGGAAAGTTCCGGACCATATGATTTTCTGGGTATCCAAAATGGGTGAATGGCCCGAGCTTTCCGCCCCGCCATAGATTTTTGTCCTGCCCCCGCAGCCAGCCTCATACCCGAGCGACCTTCACACAGCTGGGGGATCAATTAAAAGACAACGCATTTCCGCTTTTCCCCTAAAACCAATGTTGAAACGCTTGACTTTCATAAAAATGAAAACAGGCATGGAAACTCTGATGAAGTTGTGGCCCCAAAATTTCCGAGGTCCACCCATTATTGCTGGTCTACTTTCCAATTCCCCTTCAAACAGATATGGTTTCCCTTGAAAAAAAAATTTTTTAAAAGATCTTTCTTTCTGGGAAATTTTTTTTCTCAGGTTTGCAAAATGGGCATTTTTTTTTGGTTTTTTGGTGAGGAGACTGTAAAAGAAAAACAATTGTACAAAAGGTTTTATGAAAAAAACGTATTTCCCTTTACTCACCCTTTATCTTTAAAAAGTTTCGCAACCCGTCAATGGTTTTTTGGGGTCTGGTGCGGGATTTCGCTATAATCAAAGGGCCTTGGGGAAAAGAAAAAAAGGGGGCTTCTAAGTGGCATTTTTTCCCTCACAATTTTTTAAAAAATTTCTGAAAAATCATTTTTTTAAATTTTTTTGGGGGCATGCGCTGTGAAAAAGCACATACTAAAGGTCCATTTTAAAAAAAAGGGTTTTTTAACAGACATTTTTTTCTTCACAATTGCAAGAGTGGAAAAAAGGGTCAATTTTTGAATTTTTGGGGGCATTTTCTGTGAAATACAACTATACTACAGGCCTATTTTTAAAAAAATTGGGTTTTTTTAAAAAGACATTTGTTTCTTCACAAAAATTTTCAAAAAGTGGCCCCAAGGTTTATGTTTTGAAATTAAAGTTTCATGGTTCTGTCAAAAAAAGGAAAGGTAGGAAAACTGTTAATGGACACATATTTGGGAAAATGACTTGTTTTTTCAAGTTTTTTTAACAAAACCCAGCAAACCCCTTTTGTGAGACAACCCGTTTTAATACAATTTAAAAAAAAAAAAAAGAGAAACAAAGGGCCCTGGGGGATTCCATCCTATTTTTTTCCCAATTTTTTGGGTTTTTAGAATTTAAAATACTAAAAAAATTTCTTTACAAAATAGCGATGCAAATAAATTTCCCTGAAATTTTAAAAAGGAGGTACAGGAAGACCTTTGAAAAAAAAATTTTTTTTTTTTTTTTTTTTTTATTCTGAAAACATGATGGGAAAAAGCACATTCGCCACCCCAAGAACAGAGACAAAATTTTCCCCCAATTGAGAAAAAAAATGCCAAGGGAAAAAAACACCCCGGGTGAAACAGGGGCGCAACCCCCAGCTTTTCCAAATGAACTTAAAAAGGTCCACACTCAAATTTGGGGGGGCAAGCCCCTCTCAAAGAGGGAAAAAATTTTTCTCAAACGCTACCCAGGTCTTAACGTTAAATGAGGGGAAATTAGAGGTCTTAGCCCCCCCGCACTCTGCTTCAGCACGACTGGTTTTGTTGCTACATCATAAGGGAATTTTTTTCATGTTTTAAAGGATGAAAGGGGCGCCACCTGGGGGGTCACCACAAAACCACTGTTAAAATCGGGCCCCCGCTAGGGGAACCTGCGTGTTTTAAAAAAATACGGACCCAGCCCTTTCTCTCCCCCACAAAACCCCCCTGTAAGTCTGGGCCCCGCCACAACCTGCATGATCCACATTTTTCCAAACCTCACCCGCCTTTATCATAATTTTCCCCAACCCCCCCTTACAGAAAATTCCGGATTTTCAGAAAAGGGAAAGTTGACCCCCACTGGGGGCAAACTGTTTTTTTGCTTCATATTCTAATTTTTACCGGGGGGAACAAATTTTTTACCAGTAGAATGGCAAGTTTCTCTAAACAGCAGCATATTTGGGAAAAAGATTTGTTTTTAAAATAGTTTAATTTTTCTTTGCGAAATTTTTCTGCTGAAGGCCAAAAGGCACCTGTGCCCTTTTTTGGGGCCCTGTTGGGATTACAGGAAAAAGGTTTGTCAATGTCCCCAAATTTTACTAAAAATAAATGCTTCAAAGACTAATTTCTTCCGGGGACGTTTTTAAACTGTTTGGGGCATGCAGGTTTGGGGGGTCAGCGCTGTCCAGGACAGGTATAGTCAATGTCCCGTTCAACAAAAAAGGTGGTTTAAAATTTCCTTTTTTTTTGGGACTTTTTTAAAAACTGTGGATCACGCAGGTTTTGGGGGGCCCTGCTGGGGCCCAGGACAGGTTATAGTCAATGTCCAGTTCAAATAAAATGGTGTTTTAAATACTTCTTTTTCCCCGGGACTTTTTTAAACTTGTGGGCATGCAGGGTTTTAGGGCCCTGCTGCATTTACAGGACATGCTTTTCAATTCCGTTCAACTAAAAAAGGTTTGGGTTTAAAGACTCCTTTTCAGGCACCTTTTTTAAAACTGTGGGCCCCGACAGGTTTAATGGTCCCTTTCTTCGGGTGCAAGGACAGGGCTAGTCAAATGTCCAGTACAAAATAAAAAAGGTTTTTGGGAAAAACTCCTTCCCTTTCCGGGACCTTTTTAAAAAGGGGTCAGTAGAAATTTTAAAGGCATGCTGTGGGCCCGGACAGGAAAGTCTATTTCCAGTTTTAAAATAAAATGGTGGTTTCCCAAAGACTTTCCCTTTTTTTCCGGGACTTTTTTAAACTGGGGTCATGCAGGTTTTAGGGTCCATGCTGCGGTACAGGACAAGTATAGTCAATGTCCAGTTCAACTAAATGGGGGTTGAAATACTTCTTTTTCGGCACTTTTTAATCTGTGGGTCATGAAAGGCTTGAGGGTCATGCTGCATTACGGACATGCTAGTCAATGTCCAGTTCAACTAAAATGGTGGTTCAAAATACTCCTTTTTCAGGCACTTTTTAATCTGTGGGTCATGTGGTTTGAGGGTCATGCTGCGTTACAGGACATGCATAGTCAATGTCCAGTTCAACTAAAATGGTGGTTCAAAGACTCCTTTTTTCGGCACTTTTTAATCTGTGGGTCATGCAGGTTTGAGGGTCATGCTGTGGCCCAGGACAGTTATAGTCAATGTCTAGTTCAGCTAAAATGGTGGTTCAAATACTCCTTTTTCTGGTACTTTTTAATCTATGGGTCAGACAGGTTTAATGGTCATGCTGTGGTGCAGGACAGGTATAGTCAATGTCCAGTACAACTAAAATGGTGGTTGAAAGACTCCTTTTTCTGGCACTTTTTTAACCTATGGGTCAGACAAGTTTAAGGGTCATGCTGTGATCCAGGACAGGTATAGTCAATGTCCAGTTCAACTAAAATGGTGGTTCAAAGACTCCTTTTTCCGGTACTTTTTAATCTGTGGGTCCGACAAGTTTAAGGGTCATGCTGTGTTCCAGGACGGGGATCGCCCAATGTCCAGTTCAAGTAACATGATGGTTCAAATAATACTGCCTTCTGGCAATTTTTAATTTGTGGGTCATGAAGGTTTAAGGGTCATGCTGTGGTACAAAGCAGGGATAGTGAATAGTGTGTGACTTTTTTTCTGTGACTCTTGTTGCCTAATTTCTTGCTAAGATGTAGCACGTATCCAGTTTATTGTTGTGGATGTTAATTCCAGCTTCTCCAGCCCCGTTTCGGTGTAAGAATGAAGGGGTTGTTCCTCTCTCATAGACTTTAATGGTCATCGGCGATAATCGTTATCAACTATCGGAAATCGTCATGATAATTGCCGATATCGACTATCGACTCGATAACGATAGTTGACACAATCGCTCATCACTACACGTGACGCATTCTTAAGTCATTGACATTTTTTAAGGTGTAAACCCTCCACTGTTGTTGGCTTTTGTTTCATTAAATTGTTTGATATGAGAAAATCAACATTGCATGCTATGACTTAAATGGCCGACTTTCAGAATAAACTATCACTGTAGTGTGATTTTTTTATGTTTTCCGTGAATTTCTCCATAAACCCAAATATCCTTAATTTTTTGTGAGAAATGTATTTTTTCAGGGTCATCTGTGCTTATGTAACAAAGTCCTAACATGATGCTACTAGTATGAACATCTCTATGAACTTAGTACCTGCTATGAATACCACTAAGTATATCTAAGCTGTATATTTATATAATGGCCTATTTCTATGATTGCAATAGTTGATATGATGTGCTGCCCACATGATCTGTACTATATAAGGATGTTAGATGGGTGTGTAGGCGTGCTTGACAAAAGATGGTGGTACCCTTGAAATGTCAGACAAGTGTGCTGCAATTCCTTCAAAGTGTTTGCTTGAACAACTGACTAATGGATCTGCGAATGTGAGAAATTGTGAGTGTGAATGTGAGATATTATAACTAACACGATGGAGACCTAAGGTTTTGCTTTATATTCTATATGTCTGTGACAAATTGTGTGAATAATTGACGTTTTTAATACGTTTTTCACAAATTTTTGCATCATAATTGGTGTCAGTACTTGTTATATTGCGGGCAAAATTTTGATTTTCTGTGACAATGGCTAATGACCCTGCTGCAATCTCTACATCCGCCACAGGCACTGGGTGCAGATATTTCTCACCTATGCATTGACATGCTGCATACAGTTAAATATAGCAGTGCCAGCAGCTCTATGTGTTATATTCCCCATCGGTGAACATTCTGTATGTACACATAACACAGCAGCGCCTATAGCCTTCCTCCACAGATCAGGGCTCAGAAACAAAGATAAAACACGGTTCAGCACATTCTATCTATAAACTGTAGTTCTACTGTTGTCTTCCCAGTAATGTTGGAATTTGTTCTAATATCCATGATTTTATTGCAGTGGCTATTTCTGTAGAGAGTAGCGCACACAACTATTTATCTGAACCCCAAAACCTGCCACTTATAATTCTCTTTAGCTATATATTTCACCCCTTTTAATTGAAACCATTGATTGGAGACAAGTTGGAAAGGAATAGATTACGTGTAGAAAATCTGCAAGTCAGATCTTTTCCATGTTCCCCTCCACTATCTCTCTGGCTCTTAATTGTATTTTTTGATGTAGGGAAACATAAGATTTATGTCTAATTCTAGATAAACAGATACACAGTTCTATCTCCTTTCCTCTCTCTGTCTGTCTCAGTCTCTCTTTTTCTCTCTCAAATTTGGCACACAGATAAATCAAGCACTTTGAAAGGTTTTAGACTGGATTTAATCTCTCTAGGCTATAGCATTCTTGACATATTTACAAAACATTTGGAATTCGCCATGATTGGTGTCTGTTGAAAATGCATGCTGGACCAATCACCTACATGCCAACCAAATTTGACATGTAGGTGAATAAACTACTTTAGAAGAATTTAGATTGGGTTTCAGCTCTCTAGGGCATCCTGTTTTTGATATTCACAAAAAAATTGTACATTCTTTATGCCCGGCCAACCGACTGGACCAGTCTGCACCACATTTGGCACATCGATAAATCAGATGCTTCAGAAGATTTGATATCAGGCTTTAGCTCCACAGGACCTTCTATTCTCAACATAGTTATAAAAAAATTAGAGCTGACCATCATTGGAGTTACTGATACTGAATTTGTGCATTCTCATAAATTGAAAAACGTTTCGACCAGTCCTGCTTTCAAAAATAAACCTTGCTTTGGCATGAAAGACCAATGTTTTCTTGTTCAAGTTGATGTCTATAGTATATATCAAGCCTGGGACAAGGCATTCTGATGACTTGTCTTGTCCCTGACCTACTGCCTCCATCCCTCCACAAAAAATTAAAATCCCCAGCTAGGTGGAATGGGAAAAAAAATCACAATTCCGACACATAACAGTAGAGTTCTCTAAATAATGGTGATACAGTCACCACATAATACCACTATACAAGAAAATATTAGCACCATACTGTTACTACACAAACCAGTTTCCCAAAAACCCAAATTTAGTTTTTAATGATACCGCCATCCCAAAGACCAAAAAATACCTCCCAAAAAGGGGACCAATATCACCACCCATGGGGACTGAATAACACTCCCACTCATGATACATATCCCCCAAATGCAGGTAACAAATAATCCCAGAGGGTAATAAAGATTAATTTTTCCAGATAAACACATGATATCGGCACAAAAATGTTTCTCAGCTTTTCCCATTTTTTTTAAATTGCCATTTTTTTAAACAGAAAATAAAAAAACAAAAAGCCTGTTATATGGTCAAGCTAAACTCTGCTAAATCTGTACCACCATACTGTTTCTAACTATAAACAATTATACAGTACTAGTTCCACTACTGAGCTACGCATCCTTGGTGATCGCCTATCTTCCCTTTCCCCTCGCCCAGGGGCCCGGGGTATGGGGCTAACCCAGTGGACAAAAACCAATAAAAGGGGGGGTTTGGTTATGATTAAATGGGGACTGGCCCCCATGAGTTTTATCACCTGTGTCATGTTAATAATGATGAATACAGTATTGGAAGTTGAAATGTTATTTAATAAAGTCGTGGCAAAAAAAGAAATTTTGTTGACCATATTTTATTTATTTGATTTTAAATAGTGTGGGGGGTCAGCTCCTTCACAGGGACCACGCAAAAAAAGGCGTTCTTTAAACGGGTTTTTTTTAAAAAAAAAAAGTCCAGAACTAAACAGCTTTCTTCAGCAGAGGTATAAAAAGAACTTAAACAGGACCTTGCTTCAGGAAAGTAACGAAAACAAAAACGGGTTTTCAGTTTCACATATAACAAACGTGCAGAGTTTCCCACAGGAAAAAGCCCCCAGTTTCCCTAAAGGGCTGTACACAGAGGATCCTTCCTTCACACTCCTGGCTTGGAGTGGCGTTCCCCACCCGGAAACCCCTGACCCCCCGGGGCTTTTTAGGCCCAAGGGAAAAAACCGGAGTGGATATGTGGGAGCAGTCCCCCCCCCAGATCTAAGACTGCCCCCGAAAAAGCCAGACCCGGAATCACTGTTTTAAAAGAAAGTGATGAAAAAATATAAAGTTGTCGGCAACCTAGGCCCTGCGGGCCCCATTTCTCGGGGCCCCACTCCCCCGCAGCCCTAAGGTCCCGGGGGCACTATCGGCCCTCTATGAAAAGGCCTTGTGCTTTGTCACATCCCCCCCCCCCTCCCTCTCCCAAAAAAGCCGGGGGGTTGGGCACGTTCATCAAAAAGGACAGTTTTCCCCCGCGATAGTGATCTGATTCCCATGCAACTTCCCCGGCCTAGTTCCACCTTAAAAAAAAAATTTTGAAATTCCCAGGGAACTAGCTGTTTCCTGGCATTTTTTCCGTTTTTTTGGGCCTACCCATTTTAAGGGCGCATGGTCAGCACCGTTTTAAACCGTCTACCCAGAGTTTAAACCTGAGGGCTTTAAATTGCCACTTAATACCCAGGCACCTTTCTCCCCCAAATAGCATAATTTTTTTTCCCCGGGAAAGCTTGCGGCCCAAAGGTACATAAACGGGGTGTTCCCCCCCTTTTATGTCCGGGCGACATTTATGTCCCCGGCTTACATCTGATGAAACCGTTTTTACAATGAAACTCCTTGGTAAATTTCGGGAAAACTCCCAAAACCACTGGTGTTTAAAAAGGCTGGGTTTTAACTCCAAAAAGGCTTTTTGGTTTTTCCGGAGCCCACTTCACCATCACAAAACGGGGGTTTCCTTTTGGGGGAGTTCGGAAAAAGGGGGGCTCCCGTGGAAAAAGTCGGGCCACAAACCGTCGGTAGTAGTGACAATCCCCAAAAGAAGGCCCTTCCCTGTTTCTTTGAAAGTGGGGTGGCCAACTTGTATGGCTTAACCTTGTTAATTGAGGCTTGATTAGGCACCCCCCCGTTATCTCCAATTTACCGGGCCCCTCTTCCTTTCCCAAACCCCGCACCTTCTTAGGGTTAATGGTAAACCCCGGCTCCCCTTAAAGGGCATCTTGAGGGCCCTGCATTTCCCCTTTTTTGGGCCCTTTCCCGCCCTGACTAAAGATGACAATGTCTTTCAGGTACGCTGCGCATTTTTCCCTATGGGGGATAGTTTTGCGTTTCCCGGGGGCCCTTTTGGGAATGTGGCGGGGTCCCTGCGGGCCCCAAAGGGCACCCGGGGTTTGTAGGGTAGCACCCCTCAGGGGTTGGGAGAAGGAAAGTTTCTCCTTGGCTTTTTTTGGGGACAGGGGGATTTGCCAGTCCCCCTTTGGGTGGGTTAACGTGGTGATATTTTGGGGGCCCGGGCCCCTAGCCTTTAAAAATAAGTTTGTCTCCCCTTTGGCCTGGGTTTTGGCGTTCCCCCCTTAGGACCTAAAAGGGTTTTCCCTATAATCTTTTGAAAAGCCCCAATTCCCCACGGGTTTTGGCACCAAAAATTATTGACCCCCCAAATCTTGTTGCTTCGTGACCCCTCATTTTTTAGCACCCGTTTCACCTCCTGGGAAAAACCCCCTGTCTGGGGCCCTCGGGGGATTCTTTAGGGTTTTTTTCTTTGACCTCACGGGGGGTTTTTCCTGAAATCTCGTGCTCAATCACAGGGGGGACCGGGTATTTCCCGAAAACTTTATCCTTGTTTGCTCTAACATCCCCCTTGCACTGCGGGCTTTTGTGGGGGGGGAGAGGGTGTCTCCCAATTTTGGGGGACAACTTGGTCCCCCCCATGTGGCCCCGGGGAAAGCAGACAAGGGTAATGGTGGTCCCGTTTTCCCCAGGGTTTTATGAGGTTCACATGATTAACCTGGATAGGTTTTTTTTTTTTCCCTTTTCCCTGGTTGGTTTTTCTTATAGTTTAAACCTCTTTAAACCCTTTCCCCAGCACCTCGAACGGTCCTGCCAACTTAGCTAAAAAATTTATTTTCCCAGGGGGGGACCAGGACGAGTCCCCGATCCCCGGGTGGAAATTTTCGAATTTGGCCGTCCTATTATAAACCCTTTTTGGGGGCTTTTTGGAGCCGGGAAAGAAGATGTCCTTCATAGGGGCATGACATTGGGTTCCTTCCGGGCATTTGGGCCACTTTGCTCAAGGGACACTTTTGTAGGGTTGGCCCACGCTCCCCCAGGTCCCCTTTGCTATGTCAAGTAACCCACGGGGGATTCGTCCGTAGGAAAAACTCAAAGGGTAAAACCCTGTTGGGGCCCTGAGGGACTTCTCTAATAGAGAATAGCGGGTCCCGGTATTAACCCAAGTCCCAACCCCGGGGCCACCCTTTTTTTCCACACCTTCCTGAGAGGGCCCTTCAGGTTTTTTTGGGAAGCCCCTCTACAAACCCCTTCATTTTTGCGGTTGGTAACTGAAGTCCGTAGCGGGTTTTATACACGGGACCTTCCCACAGCTCTTTCCAAACCCCGGGAAATAAAGGGGTTTTCCCCTGATGGGTTTCAGGATCTTTTTTTGGCAGCCCTTTTCCTGGGAATATTTTTTGCACCAATTCTCGGGCAAATGGATTGGAGGGGAAATTCCTTGGGGGTTTTTGGTTTTGGATTTTGGGGGGTAGCATAATCTGTACCACTAGAATGTATTGGTGATTTTTAGTGTTTTTGCCCGTGGGCCCCCCAAATCCATTGCAAACCCGCTCGAAGGGGGTTCTCTAAAAACGGCAGAGGATAAGGGGCTAGGAAAATGTGACCCCGGGGGCATTTAAATTGGGAGGGGGGACAGGATTGCAGAAACCCAATATTTCCCTATGACACCCTGGCCAATAGAATTTTTGCAAGACTCTTTCCCCGCGTTTTATCTCCCCAAAAATGTCCCCCCAAAAACATGAGAGTGGGCTAGGTCCAATCCCATCTGCCTGTGGGACCCGGGGGACCCCCAATTGTTCCCCACCTCCTCTCTTTCTTTATTTCCCCGGTACATTTGATCATTAACCAGGGAAAAGGGGGCCCGTGATCTGCCCCTGGTTTCCAAGGAAAACCCCCTTTTTTTTTTTGGGGGTTTTTTTGGGCCCCCGGGGGGGGGGGGCCCCCCCCCCAAAAAAAGGGGGCCCGGGGTTACCCCCCTTTTCCCCCCCCAAAAACCCCCCCCAAAAAAAATTTTTTGTTTTTTTCCCCCCCTTTTTTTCCCCCTTTTTTTAAAAAAGGGCCCTTTTGTTTTTCCCCAAAAAAAAATTTAAAATTTTCCCCGGTTTGGGGGAAATTTTTTAAACCCCCCTTTTTTTTTTCTTCCCCATTTAAAAAAAAACCCCGGGGAAAAAGTTTTTTTTTAAATTTTTTTTCCTTTGGGGGGGGAAAAAAAAAAAAAAACAATTCCCAAAAAAAAAAAAACAAAAAATTTTTTTTCCCCCCAAGGGAAATTTCCCGGGAAAGGGTTTCCCCGGGGGGGGAAAAAAAAATTTTTTTTTAAAACCAAAATTTTAAAAAGGGGGGGAAAAAAAAAACCCCCCCCAAAAAAACCCCAAAAAAAGGGGAAAAAAAGGGGGGTTTTTGGGGGGGGGGGGAAAAAGGGGAAAAATTTTTTTCCCCAAAAAGGGCCCCCCCCCCGGGGGAAAACCCCCTTTTACCTTTTTCCGGTTTGGGGTTTAAAAAAAAAAACCCCGGTTTTTTCCCAAAGGGGGGGAACCCCCTTTTTTTTTTGGTTTTAAAAGGTTTTTTTTTTCCCCCCCCCAAAAAAAATTAATTTTTTTAAAAGGGGGGTTTTTAAAAAAAAAATTTTTTGGGGGGGGGGGAAAAAAAAAAAAAAAATTTTTTTTTTTTTCTTTTTTTGGGGGGGGTTTTAAAAAAAAAAAAGGGGCCCCCGGGGAAAAAAAAAAGGGGTTTTTTTTTAAATTTTTTTTCCCCCAAAAAATTTAAAAAAAAAATTTTTGGGGGCCCCCTTTTTTCCCCTTAAAAAGGGGGCCCCCCTTTAAAGGCCGGGTTTCCTTTTAAAGGGGGGAAAAAACCCCTTTTTTTTGGGGGTTTTTTGGGGGGCCCCCCCGGGGGGTTTTTTTTTTTTTTCTTGGGGGTTTTTTTTCCCTTTTTTTCCCCCCCTTTTTTTTTTTTTTTAAACCCCAACCCGGGGGCCCCGGGGGTTTTTTTTTCCCCCTTTTTTAAAAAAAATATATTTAATTTGCCAAATTCAATTACTATGAAAATGTCATTGATCAGCAAAAATTAATAGCCATACATAGAACGCTAATAAAGTGCAGATGTAAAATAATACGCAATGTGTAAAACATGTAGAAAGGCATAATTGTGAAAGTGCAAGGGTACAAGGGAACACCAAAGAATTTTGAAGAATACTCAAGGATAAAGTGGACACCACAAGCAAAAGGCCAGACCTTGAGACCCCAAACATATCACTTCTATAGCAGCTTCCTCAGGGGTAAATACTTACTTAAAGGTGTTTTATCACTATGCTGTTTCACTGATTCATAAGCAGTTTTACGCTCACTCTGCCTTTGTGAGGATGTGGGTGGTTCTAAAGCAGTGTTTAGCATATTAGCTTCGCTATATCTAGCTGATACATTTTTGAGTGCAGGAGACAATCTTAAGAAAAAAAAGCTATAAGTGCTATTAGGAGTAAACAAAAGCTAATCTTGTTAGAGATAATGAGTCTTCGCTTACTGCTTTCTGTCTAATATGAAAGGAAGATATTATCAGGTAACCATAGAAACCTGTGTGCACTCATGACTAAGGCACAATCAAAAGATCAATGTATTTAGAGAAAGTTTTCCCTACATGTTGAAAGCTAATCTTTGCAGTGAGGAAACCCTTTAACTAGAAAGCTGCTGAATCCGCGCCCAGCATCGGCGTTCAAACCCGCTGAACCTGGGAACGCCCCCCAAGGCATTGGACTTGAGCTATCAACTGAACCAGTAGAAAGAATTATCAGCCTCTTCCTATATGGAAATCCAAAGTACAGTGTGACACAATGGACGACATATATGAAAGGGTTTTTCACCCTTTTTCTATTGTACAATGCACCTTACTGAGCCGGCTATGATGTCTAATGCACCTAACGTATGTGTTAGGCGCATTGTTCGTAAGACTCGACACTTCGAATGCGCCTAACATGAGGGGGCGTTCTGGAGGTGTGTTGCACCACACTCGTAATATTAGACACATATATGAATGTGGTTCGGAAGAACTAGGTGCATTACTGCTCCGACAGGCAGATCTATTTCAATGTGCTCTGCCTGAGGAGTTGAAGTGGGGATAGATTTGCTGTAACGGGCAAAAATGTCCAATATTTCTCAACTTATACTAGTACATTAATAAAAAGTAATTTATTACAATTAGCAAACTGTATAAAATGTAATTATCTAAATTTAACGAAAAATATGATCATATAAAATTAATATAAAAATATATAATGTCCCTAAAATATAAAAATATCTCCTATAAAATGTTTTTAAAATTAATAGTATCTAAAACAAATTTGACATAAAAAAAACATTGATTATGTTGTTCATATTTTTATATTTTACATTTTTACTACATAAAATTTTAAATTTATTTTTGCTGCTCTCACCCCTTATTCTGCATGCAGCAAGAGCCAGCACACCATAGGTATTGCTGGGACCTGTGGTCCACCAAGCAGGTTCAGTACCATAGTTTCTATTCACTGACAAGCTATTCTAATGACTTTTCTCTTATTTCCAGCCTATCTATAACCTTAATACATGTTAGGCGTATTACTTATGTGCCTAAGTTCCGTAATGTGCCTAACACAAAGGCGAGATGCGTCGAACTTTACACACAATTTATGAAAGCACAAAAACCACTTTCATACATCAGGCGCATTATACACTGAAAATGAGACTCGACAAGTCACTTCAATGTGCCTGCGTTCATACTTGTCGCCCAAATATGTTGGTTGTTCCCAGTTAGCTGTTTGTACAGTAAAATTTGGTGCAAGTAGGAACAAACTAGGAAAGTTGTAAAAGGAAAGTGTAAGGATAGAACAAGGAAGATGTCAAATCAAGACAGAAAACTTGAAGAGATATGCCTTGAAAATAATGGCCAAAACAAATGTAAAACAAATGGGAGCAAACAGGAGGTAATATCTGTAAGATCACTATAGCGAATCAACTGAATTAAATGACATTTACATAAAAAAGACAAATGAAAACCAGCAATAACACCCAAACAGGGAAAACAAGGTTACAGTGGGTGATATAGAAACAATCATGGAATGAGGAGGATTGGATGAAATAAATATTTACTAATCATCAGGTTCAGACTGGCTCACAAGGGAATAAGAGAAACCTCCAGTCAGTTCTTAGGTTTGGTAGATCTCTGGGTGTGGCAGGCCTGGGGATTCTTTTCAGGGAGAAAATCAGAGAAAGAAAGGCAGAAAACAAAAGGGAGAGTGCAAGAGTCATGTGCAATATGTGCCGTCATTTACAGTAGCTGTATGGTGGGGCCAAATAATCAACTCCACTGGTGGGCCCCAAAAAGTAAATCCACTGGTGGACCCCAATATTACACTCCATGGGTGGGCCCCAGGCAGGGGCATAGCTTTAGGTGGCGCAGAGGTAGCAGCTGCTACCAGGCCCAAAAGTCCTTCACATAAAAATACACCAGTATTGTAAAGACACATGGTAACTGGGGGGTCTTATTTCATTCTTTGCATCAGGCCCCAGGCAGCCCAGTCCGACATTGCTGATGGTTCACCAGTCTGCATTGGCCAATGAGATGATGCTGGAAGTTAAGTATGATACTGTACTAATAATACATATATAAATTATGCCTATAAAGAGCAATCACGTTTTCAATCTCATTTATGAAATGGGGTTGCATATCATGTTAAGGACAAGGGAATATGGCAATCATTATTTCAACAGCCAATGTGCAGTAGTGCATTTAGACATTTAAATTCGGACACTTCATCAATCATTCCATCAAAAGAAAAAAAAAAAGTTTGGTGAAAAAATAATTTTTCGGATGAACCAAAGAGTGAAGAGTGAGAAAGGGGTTGTGCCACCAGTGATATTTATCAACTAATACAACAGGAAAGTGATAAATGATCACTAGGACTTCTACCAATTGCTAAAACAGGGAACTCCCAAGTCCTTTTGTCCTCAGTGAGGTAGGCTTTAAAAGGGGTAGTGTAACGGGTGGCGCCGCGTCCCACCCTACGGGTCGCGGGCGCACCCGTGTCTCCATCTCCAGGCGCCCGGCGGGAACGGGCTATGGTTCGCGGACGCACCCGTCCCATCCGCTTATCTGTCCCTGCTCCCGCCCTGCGGTCTCCCCCTGCGGCCGGAACGCGCACGCGCGCCTCCTAGCGTGCGCGCGCTCGTTCATGTGAATTTAAAGGGACAGCGCGCCAGTGATTGGATAATTGCTGGGCGCTGACCCTATATAATGTATGTGTCCATGTCACTTCCCTGCTGGATCTTTGTTGCCTCCGTGCCCTAGAGAAAGCGTTATCCGTGTACTAGTCTCTGCCATGTTCCTGACCCTTGCCTACGTTTCTGGACTCCGTACCTTGTCGCCTGCCCTGACCTTCTTGCTATGTTTATTGACCACGAATCTTGCCACCTGCCCTGACCTTGCCACCTGTCCCCGACTACGGCTATGCCTCACGATTTTGTACCACGCTACACCTCGGCTGCCACCGCAAGCAAGTCACGTCAGGGATAGCGACCTGGTAGACTCCCGCCGCAGCAAGTCCATCCTGCTTTGCGGCGGGCTCTGGTGAAAACCGGGACCTACTTAGACTCCGCTCCCTGGCGTGGCTTACACCATCGCTTGCGGTGGTCCAGAGGATCCACTATCCCGGCCGTTACATGTAGCAGCCGAACATGTACACTGTTGCCCCACTTTACAAAGGTATTTAGTCATACCTATTGACATCAATAGTAAATTTTCACCTGTTTTCCTTGTGGAACATAACCAAAGAAATTAACATGTTCTATTTTTTTTACGACGAAAAACCAACCGCGGGGAATAAAATATTTTCTATTGATGTCAATAGGAATGGTATACTTTCGGTTTTAGATGAGTATTTGAAATATTTGTCATGTGGACATAGCCTTACATTGTTATTAGATCCTCTTGTCCAGTACCTATGTAAGGTCTTTGCTTTCGCTGTAATTAGTGCTGCTGATCTATCCTTTATTTTAATTTAATAGAATAAAAAGCTGTTATAGTCTGCCATGACACAGAGAATGAGATAGTCAAGCTATATTCTAGCCATGTTCATTCTGTCTACAAGGCTGCTAGCTAAACTTTCACTTATCTCGTTTTACTCTTTTCTTCCACACTGCAATGAGAGAGAGAGAGAGTAATGCTTTTGAATAAATCATGGATGCTACCATTATACATGACTATTAGTGGCTATTTATCCTGCTGCTGTAGTTCATGTTTGGGCAAGATATTAAATTATTTTAGAATTGTCTCTCAAAATAGAGGTTGCAATTTACAATGATTGGAGTGTGCAGTGACAAGGGGGAATAAATCTAAGAAACAACAAAGAACACTCATTTCTTTAATGTAGCCAGTGGACTGAAAAATTCTACACTGTGAATACTGGCAGTATGCTGAACAGTGTGTCACAATGTGCACACCCTAAACCCCACTTTGGACGTGGTCTCATCATGCCCCCCGATCCCCAGCCAGTAGTCACCTCTCTAAGCTCCTGCTTGGTCACAGACATGGCGGCAAGTGCATACCCGTTTCTAGGGCACGTGATGGATTATTAAATGGGGTCATCATCCAAAGTAGCCGCCACCTGGGAATATGGAAAAAACTTTTTTTATTTATCTCACGGCATGCTGGTGGTCTATTCTTGTTCAAAATGTCAAAGATGTTGTTTCTCTCATATTTTATTGTGCCTGCAAAAAAATTTTTCTTGTTTTAGAGGGGTTGTCCCCACTACAAGGATTGCTTTTATGTTAAAGATCTTGCAAAAACAAGTCACTTAGCAATATGTGTCCATCAACAGTATCCTAAACCCATTCCTAAATATCCCATCTTATATGGGTTGCATCAGGATCTCAGGTTGCTATAGCTACATATCTGTTCGATCTTTCCCGATAGGCTGAGATCACTGGTCGCTATAGCTACAGACCTGGTGTCTCAGCAGCTCATCACTGTAGGCCAGTAGAATCCAGTAAGCCAGTAAACACGCTCCTGAATTCAAAAATGAAACTGAGAAAAGAGGACTGAGATAAGAATTGATGTAGTGAGACAACCCCTTTAAGCCCTCTGGACTTACCTCCATCCTCCAATCACACAGTCATTTGGGTGGTCACTGATTGCTTCTCCAAGATGTCTCATTTTTTGCCACTTTCAGGTTTACCTTCTGCTACGCAACTTGCCATACATTTCTTCCAAAAAATATTCCGTCTGCATGGAACTACCTTTCCTATTGTGTCTGACCAAGAAGTTCTAGCATGGACTCTGTTGTCAACTACAAGTTAATTTGGACTTCTCTTCTGCTTACCACCCTCAATCCAATGGACAAGTAGAGAGTGAATAAATACCTTGTGACCTATCATCATCATTTTGTTTGTTTGGTCAAGACAATTAGCCCAACCTTCTTCCCTGGAATGAATTCTCATACAGCAATCCTGATTCTAATTCTGCTGGAGCCTCTCCCTTCTTCTTTATTAATGGGTGACATACCTGCACATCTCTATCCCTGCCTCAGATGTACTGGCTGTGGATGCTCAGGTTCAAGAGATTTCCTACATCTGGATACCCGTCAGTGTCTTCTCCAATCACGCTCCTAGTCTAAATAACAAATGGATAAAATCATAGACCTCCTCTAGTTTTCAATCTTAGTGATAAGCTTTGGCTGTCTGCCCGGCAGGTCCGCTTCAAGATTCCCATCCTCAAGCTTACAGGATACTTACAAGGTTCAAGAAATCCTGGCAGAGAACATCTCAAGGGTAAACATTTCTTTCTTATAGATTGAAAGGGGCTCAGGCCTGAAGAGAGGTTGTGGGTGCCATTGGAGAACATCAATTCCCCCGATCTTATCCACAGATTCCACCAACAGCAGATCTAGAAGTAGAGAGGGCTTAATAGGGGGGTTCCATCCTGAGGCTTTACCACATCCCCACTCTGGACCATGGTCATACTCATGCCTCAGTTTCCCATTGCTATTTACTTACCTCTCCTCGCTTCTGCTCAGCTCACAGACACAGTGCTCTTTTTTACTCCCAAAACTAGGACTATAAAATGCCCTAATTATTATTTTATGGCAGTTTTGGAATTTAAAAAAGGGTTACAGTTGGTCTGCAACATTAAACATTTGGTCTGTACTCAGATCACAACTGCTGTTCCAGTGCTGAAAGGATCTCTTCGATGTTCCCACCCCAATTCCCAAGTGATGGCCCTGGTAGTCAAATAGCAGCAGAAGACAGCTGAGGCTAGTGTATGGTGCACATGAGCGATGTACATGTGTCACTAGAGGACAAACTGGGAATAGTGGAGCTCTATAGTGTTGGAATGGTGGTGGCACTAATGGTGAGTACAGATTATTATTGTATTTTTTTTAAGTTTTGTCCAGTGCAAGGGTTTCCTAAGATCTTAAAAAACCCCTTTTTAACAACCTAGAAATATTGGTGACTTTTATTTTTAATTTTAAGGAGCTTTTTCCCTTATTATACATTTGTCATAAATAACCTCAATATGTGTAACAAACTTGCCTTTAACATACAAAATCCTAAGCTATGTAGTGTATATAAGAACTATGGCAGGACTTTTTTGTTGGCTCCTGTAAAATCAAATTGCATTGTGGATTTTTCAATGATACATTCAGTCCTTCAGTGCCCTTTTCACAGTGTTTCTCTCAGTGATTAATGTTCTTGGTATGGATCTTTAAACGCCTCTCAATGTAAGTCAAGTTCCTAAGAGTCTTTGTGAGTTTAGAGTACCTGTCAGAAATGTGATGGAGAAAATATCTTCTGAGACAGTAAGTACTAGATATTGGTAAAAAAAATCTATAGTTCTATGTGATGCCAATAGCCTGAACATTAAGATGTCTGGGAGCTTAACTCTTGTCTATCACGTTACAAATTTCCTGTGCCAAGAATATAGAAAGTAGTGTAATTAATGGCTTGAACAACCAGCCTGTTACTCCAAAAATTCTGTACTGAGGAAATAAAATCTATGAAATTATAGTGTACTGGGAAGGGCTGCATTTTTAATGTTATACTATTCACCTGCCAAATGATTACTTTGGCTATGGATAGTGAACAGTACCTGCACTTGTTCAGCATTTACCTGTTGAGTCAAGCACAAATCAAGAGTTCAATATGAACATAAATTTAGAGTTTTATTAGTTTATCTGAGCAATCCTCACTAGGGTTAACACCCATACACATTAGCGGATGTGTAAATTTAAGCTATTGGCCCACCAAATATGTAATGAGCCTATATCAGGGTCCATTGTTTAAAGTACTAGTCCTCAAATACAAGAGGGTATTGATGTATATTTGGCTGAGCCTAGTAAAAACAAAATTTTTTCAAAGTAACATTATTTTGTTCTTTTCATCACCTCTCAACTCTATACATTTAATGAATCAGTCAAAATGTGTTTAATAAGCATTTCCCAAATTTGTTCCTGTTCTGTGAACCACAACTTCACAGCCTAAATTTTACCAAATCTTGTTTGTAGTAAATTAATTGTCATCCTTTAAATGATTTTTGAGTTTCGAATAAAGATAATATAAGATAGGGGGCCAAACCAGGAAAATATGGCTGATGATCAATTTCAAAGCGATTCACTGAGTTTTTGCAGAGCTATATAAGACTTGTGGGGGGCACATTACCCTGAAAAAAAACAAAAACCCCCTTGGAAGTTTTCCCCCACGTGTTCCCACAATATTGTCCTGAGGTTTGTTTAATAGGATGTTTTAATGTTCTCCCATAATTGACTGTCCCATGCTTCTACTTATCCATAAGTATTAGGGCTAATTTTTAAACAGGAAAAGAGGAAAAAAAACTTTTCCAATAGACTAATGAATACAAAACTATTTGACCAGAGGGGAATTTATATATAATGCAGAAGGGTGAAAAGCGATTAGCCCACTAGAAGTCAAATACTTAGGGGGGACTGCTTATATAAGTGTTAAAAAAAGAATTTTAGAAGTATAAAAAAATATTAAAAGTTCAAACCACCCACCCTTTTGCTATTTTACCAATAAAAAATAAAAAAGTTACATATAATCAGTATCGCCGCATGTATTAAAGTCCAAACTATTAAAAATAACACATATCCTTATGTGAACACCATAGAAGAGAAAAAATTCCAAATGCCAAAATTTTCCCTTTTTTTGCACATTTCAAGTACCCCCAAAAATGGAATAAAAAGTGATCCAAAAGTCTCATTCATCCCAAAATGGTACCAATCAAAAACTATGATTCATATGTGGAAAAAAAATATTGGTTGGAAAAATATATTGCTGCAGTGCAAATTTAAGAAATAATATAATTTTTTTTTTTTTGTTGTAAAGTACTAAAACATAGCGAAAACCCTGCAAATTCAGTATTACTGGAATCGTTCCGACCTACATAATACATATAACACATCATTTTTATAAAGAGTGTATAGCATAAAAACAAGACCCCTGCCGCAAGTAGGGTTTTTTCATATTTTACCCCACTTAGAATTTGTTTTCGGTTCCCCAGCATATGTCTGTGTGCATGGAAAAATGGATGGAAAATGTAGATGGAAAAATAAAAACGTTATGGCTATTGGAAGGTGGGGAGGAAAAAATTGAAGAGCCAAAAATAACCAGCTGTCAAGAAGAGATTAATGTTCTGTAAAAATTTGTGTTAGGGCCTATGCCCACACTGTGGTTTAGTCACAGGTTTTAAAGCAGTTTTCAAAACTCACACTAGAAATTAAAGGGAACAAAACAACAATTTATGACATATCCCTAGCACTGATTTTATGAGACATACACAAAGTACAGACTTGTATATTAAAACGTTTCTGGACATTCAGAGCATTGCTGCACAATCTAGTTGTGTTTCTCTCCATAGCATTACTTTACAGAAAAATCACAGCTAAACATGGTTTTTGCCACAATTTTTCTAAAAAAGGTTTGCTATGATGTTTCCAAAACTCATAGCAACATATTGCATTATTCTTTGTTTTTCCAAAAGAATCTACAATCTGGATGCAATCTCCAAGGACCCATGGCACAAACCTCCTATGTCCACACAGCATATGTCAAAATGGCGTCCAAAATCCGACAGGATTTTTACATTGCTGGACCACAACAGGACTGTGATTTTTGGCACAGAGTTACGCAAAAGTCACGGTCGGTTTTAGTATTTTCCATCAGGCCCGTACATATATTGTACAGGGCCAACAGCACATCTGAGCAGAATCCGGTGGAATATACAACATGTTGTATATTCCGATGGATTCTGGTTAGATTTTTATTGCTATCAGTGCAGCACAGTATATCATTGGATTAAAGCTGCACTTCCGGAATTACATGTTTTTGTTTTTTTTTATTTGATTGTACATGACTATATAATGTTTTAGCCCTAATGAAAAATAGAGATGGAATTGCTTTTTAATCCTCCCTTGTAGAAAATAAATTGTAAAAACGATGACCAGTTAAAATTTTTAGTTTCTTTCATTAGGATTCTGATAAAAATTTGAAATATGCAAATAAATAATTTTGTTTCCCTCACCCTGGAGTCAGTGCTGCAACATTCTTTCTCTCCACCAGTCTTTATGTTTACTTTTTCTTATCAGTCATGTTCCGCTGCCTGATTGCACTGTTAGGCATGCTAACTTCCAACAGTGACATCAGCAAGAGGCCTGTGACTGTTGCAGCCAAACATCTAATACACAGACAGAAAATCATATTAAAACCATTGTATTCTGCTATTGTTTTATTTACAGCTGAAACCTTAAGTAGTCACTCAGAAACATTAGGGCTTGGCTACCTTAATCCAACTAAATTTTATTAAGACAAGAGTGAATGGGGGACAAGTATTAAAAGAGGTGTTCCCACCATACACTTTGAAGTCATATCAATAAATTATGGCATCAAAGTGTGAAAAGTATGGGTCCCACATCTAGGACCCTCACCTAATGTGTCTTGGGAATGTGTCTCCGAAAGTCTTTGCTTAGAATGAACACTTGGCCGCTTCTTCTTCCCATGCAGTCAAACACACCAGCCCATATCAACCCCATGAACAGAATGGAGAGTTGTGCACAAGCATGGCCAGCTCTCCATTCTGAGACAGACTTTTAGGGGTCCATTCTAAAGTGGTGGGAACCACATCAAAGTGGATGGTGGAAACACCCCTTCAATGTAATTATACCAGTTATTTAGCATAATTGAAAACACTGTACAAACACTTTATGTAAGCATGTGAGTCCCCAGCCTTGCTCTCCTGGATGGGATGTATTCCCTAACCATTGTGACCTGTGTTGAGAAAATGCAGTTCTCTACTCTGTCCATTAGATGTCTGCCCTTACCATTTCCCAAAAATGAACACAAAGTTTGCACAACTCTAAGGATTAATACATTTTTATCAATTGAAAATTGCAACCAGATATATTTGCAGTTTTCCTACTATATGATGAGGGCATTCTATGATTGCCTTCCAGGAACCAACAGATCTATTTAAACCAAACTACATCTGCAAAGTAAATGTTGATCCTCAGGATTTTTTTTAATAGGTATAACTGTTTTCTTTTAGGAAACAGTAAGATTAGATTTAATGTTTTAAACCTTTTACAATTATGCATGTAGGAACATGGAGTGATACAAATTAAAATATGAATGTACCTTGTCTATACCTTTTACGACAGCCAAAAAGAATCTTTGAATTTAAAAGAGTTGTTGAGTTCATTAAAACTAGTTAAATAGGGCCAGGATGAGGAAAAGTGCAAAAAAAAAGTAATAATAATCTCCTAGTTTCTCGCCACTGCCACTCTAAAGCCTCCTGTCACCCACTTCTATTCAATTCTGGGTTCTCATAATGACACACAGGAAAGGTTCATGCTCCATGTTGTGTGTTTTAAACACAAGCTTTCCGTTTTTCGATGAAACCCAAAAAATGAGAGGGAACGGTTATAAAGGTTTAGAGCACAGAAGTGGGGACCAAGGGGGGGGGATATTTGTTTTTCTTATTATTCCTTATCCTGGTCCCATATAGCTGTAATATTAACCAAATGGACAACCCTTCTAATGAAAGTAATTTTGTTGTTGCAGGGCAGATAATTTTTTGACATTACATCAATTAACGGACATTTCCTTTTAACAATGGTGTTTATTTTCACTTTACTAAAAACTGCCCATAAGGGGTAGAAATATATGGTGCAATTATTTTGGACGGATTACCCGCGTCCAATTATTTTTAAGTCGCTGGCAAATCAGCACGGGAAAACTACATAGCAGTTAACAAACAATGTAAGCGCTAAAAAA